>JAREYC010000016.1:18747500-18870000 GCA_030015325.1 Cryptoblepharus egeriae | reverse complement strand
CCTTAGTTACTCTGGATTGTGCCCTTGCTCCCAGGAAAGTATGGATTGCAGCCTGAGTGCCCCATTCCAATATGGGAGATCCCAGTTCCAGATTCCAAGATGGTGACACCCAACTTTTCACAACCCCCTGAAACAGTTGTGCTCCCCCAGGAGGTCTTGACCCCCACTTTGAGAACTACTGAATGGCCATATTCAACATCATAGCCACATAAAATATAGTGCGCTGTTCGTCCACTAGAGAGCAGGGCTCGTTCAGAGAGAGATGCTGTAAGACCGATTGAATCAGGACCCTTGAGCAAGCTTCTGAACCGATCACAGCCCCTTTTCAGGCTGTTGATTAAATAAAAAGGAGTAAAAGGGGAGAAATCTGGGGTTTTTTTGGGGGGGGGAATAATTCAAATGATCTGTCTGCAGATTGGAACCCATTTATTCATTAATAAATGAATTAACACATTCAAGGTAAAAGTGTTCACTGTCAGACAGCCAAAGCAGTACAATCCCATACAGTGGTGCCTTACATAAAGAACTTAATTTGTTCTGAAGGCCTGCACTTTAGAATCATAGAATCATAGAGTTGGAAGGGACCTAGTAGGTCATCTAGTCCAACCCCCTGCCTGCAGCAGGAAATCCTCCCAGAGCATCCCCAACAGGTGCTCATCAAGCCTCTGCTTGAAGATCCCCAGTGAGGGAGAGACCACCACCTCCCTTGGCAATCTGTTCCACTGCCCAACCGCCCGAACCCTCAGGAATTTTTTCCGGATTTCCAGCCGGAATCTCCTCTCTTGCAGTTTGTCCCCATTGGTTCTAGTTCTGCTTTCAGAAGCAGCTATGAACAAATTGGCCCCTTCCTCCCTATGACAGCCCTTCAGGTATCTGAAGAGGGCAATCATGTCTCCCCTCAGCCTCCTCTTCTCCAGGCTGAACATCCCAAGTTCCCCCAACCTTTCCTCGTAGGGCTTCCCTTCCATCCCACTCTAAATGAAACGCTCTTTAAGTGAAGCAGATTTCCCCATAGGAAACAATGGAAACTCAGACGATTGGTTCCACAACCCCTAAAATATTCATATTAAAATATTAACTGGATGTAAAAATGATGACAAAATTCTGGAATTGAATTCAAAACATGCATTCAATGTGCAGGATCCTATGAAGTCTACTTAGGCTGCCATCTTAAAGACACTTTCCTGGGTAGACACTTCTGGGTAGACATGGTTAGGAGGCTGCAATCCAAGACACTTTCCTGGGAGTAAGCCCCATTGAACACAGTGGGGCTTCTGAGTACACATGGTTTGGAGGCTGCAATCAAAGACACTTTCCTGGGAGTAAGCCCCATTTAACACAATGGGGCTTACTCCTGAGTAGACATGGTTAGGAGGCTGCAATCAAAGACACTTTCCTGGGAGGCTTACCTGGGCTGCTGCTGGAGGTTCTAGGTGGCTGATGGGGGCACTTGGGGGCAGTTAGGGACAGCTACCTCTGGCGCCCTCAGGCAGCTGCCCCCAAGTTGGGGGCAGGTAGAGGCAGCAGCACTGGCCGGCAGCCTTTTAAACAGCCTCCATCCCAGCCCCATCAGGGCTGCATAGCATGCGTGTCCATAGTGCGCTTGCTTGTTAAGTGAAGCGGAACTTGTTATGTGAAGCAAGATTTCTTGGAAATTTATGCTTGTTATGTGAAACGCTTGTTATGTGAGGTGCTTGTTATGAGAGGTACCACTGTATAATTCCCTTTATGCTCTATGGGTCAAATTCAAAATTCAAATTTTGAATTTGATAGTCAAGTACTGCAGGAGTGGATTTAAGCCACTTGGACCAATTGTGTCCACTTGGGCTCTGTGCACAAACGGCCTCATGTTCTGTTATCCACACAAAAACACACAGTCGCCTAGAGTTATTACATGTTTTTTAGAGAACATTGACATTTTTTTAATTCTTCATGTCATTAGTGTTTGTTTAGACTTTGATTTTTTAAAATAAAAAATCATATTAATATTTTTATTTTTGAAATAATTGTACTTAAATTACATAAGACATAATCCGAAGTCGCGGTAGGGCTAGCAAGTCCTTTGTGCTGATTCGGAGGTGTTGCTAAAGTGCTGACGCATGGATAGTGATGGGATTCAAAGAAATTAACAACCGGTTCTCTGCCAATCTGGCAGCCACTTTTAAATGGCTATTTTTAAACTTTATATGTCCTAACTCTCATTAACAACCGGTTCTATAGAGTAGGTGCAAACCTGCTGGAGCCCGCCACTACGCATGGATTTGTGCCAAACTCACCTCAAGTACCATTGCGCCATCAGAATGGTGAGTACACACCAACCAAATCATGAAGGCACAGAGTTCTGGATGGTTGAGCGGGACAGAAATGTTTCCAGAGTGAAACATTGTGTGGGATGCCCATGTGTTGGGTGGGCCAGGATTATGTGCTCAGCAACCCACTCATCAGCGCAGTGCCAGGCTGCTTGGATCTGCCCCACTTTTCAGCGGAGCAGATCCAAATATTATCCCTTTGTGGTTTTCTCCATGTACCTGCATGTGAGGCATGTGGGGTCAACTGAATCAAAGGCTGTTTGCACAACTGTGCGTTTTTTTCCTTTGTGTTGCCAGGCATAAGAGACGTCTTTGCATTGGGTTTTTTGAGCCAGATTTAGGGTGCAATCCAGAGTAAGTACAGGAAGTCCTTGCTCCGGTGTAAGAACAATTTGCTCTGGATTGCAATATGAATTTCCCATAGGTTTTCACTAGGTGGTGCAATAACTACGGGTGCATGCAATGTCTCTTACGTGCTCCTGTAGTTACTCTGGTTTGTAGGGTATGTTCTTTAAAATCAAGCAGGCAAATCTAAGTCCTCCCTGACTTTGGAGTCCTGCTGGGGATCTCTCTTCATGTTCCTGATTGTTTTCTGTTTATCATCAGTTTGTCCCGAGGTGCTCATTAACTGCAAATAATACTTATGCAGCGCCGTGTGTTTTTTCCATACGTGATCTGCACTGTGGTCAATCTGGTAGCAGCCTAGATTTTCTTCCATGACATGAGCATTCACTAAGAACCAGTTTTTTTATAAATTTAACCCCTAAAGGGGTGAAAAGGGGTGCAAGTTCTTTTTGTCCCTATATTTAACAACATCCAGCCCCAAACCCTGCACTTAGAAGCATGGAATTTGGGAATCAACTTCCTTCTGGTGCCCAGTGCCTGCTGGTGCCCGATAGGGATGCCTGGTGGTGCCAGTTGCCTCTGCCATCCAATGGTGTCCAGATCACAGTGCATGATAGGGATGCACAGTGCCTAGTGGTACCTGGTTCCCAGTGCCTGATGCCTGACGGGGATGCCCGGTGCTGCCTGGTGCCAAGTAGGGGTGCCTGGCGGTGCCCAGTAATGCCGCTTGTGCAATGGAACTAATGATTCCCAGTAGCGATGCCTTGTACTCAGTAGGGATGCCTGATGCCCAGTGTTGCCTGCTACCCTGATGATTTCCAGTAAGGTTGCCCATAGCAATGCCCAGTGCCCACTATTGCCCCATTGTTCTCATTGGTCCCTGCTGCCTGGTGGTGTCTGGCAGGGAAACCCAATGCCCAATATTGATGCCCACTGCTGCCCACCACTACCTGTTGGTGCCCACCATCTGGTGCCTGGTTCCAGTGCATACTGGTGCCCAGCTTTACCTGGAGCCCACAGATATTCTTGACATTTTACTCCAGCAACGATGGGTAAATTCCGCCAGTTTAAAAACAAATAAATATGATATAAAAAGAGTGTGAATAATTTCCAACACTTGTTATGGGGTGTGAATTATGGATTCCCCCCTGAAACGACCCGGCAATTCTCAGAAGAATCACCATTTACTGTGCTGTGATGAAGAAAATCTCAACCAAAGATGGTCTCTGTGGGTTTATCCCTGGCACAAATGAGCACCAATTACAGGGTTTACTTTCCACTGGGGGGTTTAGAGACTATAGTTTTGTTTAACTATGGGGGAATTTCCCACTGTAAAAAAGCCATCCTTGTTTAAAGGAACCATCCCAGAGGAAATCCTAAAAATCTTGAATACCAATTATAATGCGCTTCCCAGCATGTCAACCAGAGAAAAATGTATGCCTGTAACCACTGAATATGGGGAACCTCTTGGTGGGTTCAGAGAATGTTGGCCACTTGGTTTTCTTAAAACATTTTGGAGACTCCTGCCCAAAGTGGTAATTAAATCTGATTCTTTCTCACATCAATCAATCAATCAATCAATCAATCAATCAATCAATCAATCAATCGAACAAACAAACAAACAAACAAACAAACAAACAAACAAACAGTATTTATAGATAGTGGTGCCTCACATAAAGAGCTTAATTCGTTCCGGAGGTAGGCTCTTTAAGTATAACACTCTTTAAGTGAAGTGGATTTTCCCATAGGAAATAATGGTAACTCAGATGATTGATTCAACAACCCCTAAAATATTCATATAAAATATTAACTGGATGTAAAAATAATGACAAAACATTGGAATTGAATTCAAAACATGCATTCAATGTGCAGGATCCTATGAAATCTATGTAGACTATCCTAAAGACACTTTGCTGGGAGTGATCCCTGTTTAACACAATGGGCTTACTTCTGGCTAGATTTGGTTAGGAGGCAATCAAAGACACTTTCCTGGGACTAAGCCCCATTTAACACAATGGTGCTTACTTCTGAGTAGACATAGTTAGGAGGCTGCAATCAAAGACACTTTCTTTGAAGGCTTACCTGGGCTGCTGCTGGAGATTCAAGGTGGCCAGTGGGGCAGTTAGGGGCAGCTGCCTCTGGCACCCCCAGGCAACTGCCCCCAACTTGAGGACAGTTAGAGGCAGCAGCGCTGGCCAGCAGCCCTTTTAAAGAGCTTCCTCATGGAGCATCAGGGCTGCATAGCGAGCATACCCATAGCATGCTTCTTGTTACATGAAGCAGAACTTGTTATGTGAAGCAAGATGTCTTGGAAATTGATACTTGTTATGTGAAACACTTGTTATGTGAGGGCTTGTTATGAGAGGTACCACTGTACTCCTTTTCAAAGAAACGTTCACAAAAGCGGTTTTGAAGTGAAATCTATATCTTCTATATATATAAAAAAGAAAAGTCACTGACTGACTCACTGACTCACTCACTCATCACCGCCCTGCCAAAATCGCTGGGCCTAGAAATGTGAAATTTGGGGTGGGTGTTCCTTCCATGAGGGAGGGGTGCACTAAGAACCAGTTTTCAGAAATTCCAACCGGAAGGGGGTGAAAAGGGGCGCAACGAGTTTTCCTCCCTATACTTTGCATTGAGAATTGCTGACTCAGCAACATTCCGCCCCAACTGCTGGGCCTGAAGCATGGAATTCTGGGAGTTCCTTCTGTCACCTGAACTCCCACCAAGAACCATCTGGAGAAACTTAACCCTTCAGGGGCTGAAAAGGGGGCAACGTGTTTTTGTCCTATACTTAACATGGGAGACTGACCAACATCAGCCAATTCGGTGCTCAGTGCCTGGTGCACTGGGGGGGATTGTGTTCGGAGGAAGAGGATGCACTGGCGAGGATGCTGCGCATGGGGGCAAAGTTGAGCATGGGGACAAAGTTGCGCATGGGGGGATGATGCGCATGGGGGGATGATGCTCAAGCATGGGTGGAAAGTTGCAGATGGGGGACGTTGCTCATGGGAGGAAGTTGCACATGGGGGGATTATGCGCATGGGGAAAGTTGCGCATGGGGGAAAGTTGCGCATCGGGAGGTTGTGCATGGGGGAAGTTGCGCATGGGGGGAAGTTGCGCATGGGGAAAAGTTGTGCATGGGGAAAAGTTGCGCATGGGGGGGGTGTGTTGCACATGAGGGAGTGTGTGTTACGCTTGAGGGTGTGTGTGTTGTGCATGGAGGGTGTGTGTGTTGTGCATTGGAGGGTGTGTGTGTTGCGCATCCCCATACGCATGGAGGGGTGTTGCGCATGGGAGGGGTGTTGCGCATGGGGAGTGTTGCACATGGGGGGTGTTGTGCATGGGGGGTGTTGCGCATGGGAGGAAATTGCGCCGTGGGGGATGGCATATGGGGAAATATTACTCCCACAATGCGGGTACACTTTTTGCTAGTCACTAAATAAGAGAAATATAGGTGTGCCTTGTTACCCACCAGAGTTCTGTTCTGCAACCTTCAGTGGATTAAAAAAATCTGTATATAAAGAAAACAAAGGAAAAATAAGTTTAAAGACCAAATTCTAGGTTTCTTGCTACTGCGTTCCTCGTAACAGAATAAGGTAGTGCCTCAATATGTGCAGCAGATTTATTCCGGGAAGATTATACCCAAAAATGTGTTAGAGAAAAGCAGTTTTTTTAAAAAAATAAAAAGTCTATTACAATGGTTGAAAAACAGCTTTTCATACTATTGTAGAGAGGCAGTCAGCAATTAGAAATGCAAAAGAATCTCTGTTTTTGCCTGACTCAGCTGAAAAAATGGAATGATTGCATGACTGTCTCTCTACAATAGTAGAAAAGCAGTTTTCTGCAGGAGTTTGATTCTGGGACTGAAAAATGGAAGTGTGCTTGCAAGTCCACCTATCTACAACAGTAGAAAAGCAGGTTATGGAACTGATCTGTAGTGGCCATTTGTGTTGAGTCAAATCTATGTATAAAAAATCAGTTTCTTCACAGCATTCTATTGGCGCTCTCTCTCTCTCTCTCTCTCTCTCTCTCTCTCTCTCTCTCTCTCTTGGTGCAATCGTAAAAACACCATTGAACACAACGGGGCTAACTTTTGAGTAGACATGGTTAGGATTGTGTTCTTTCTTTTCTTTCCTTTCCTGGGAGTAAGACCCATTGAACACAATGGGGCTTACTTTTGAGTAGACACGGTTAGGATTTCTTTCTTTCTTTCTTTCTTTCTTTCTTTCTTTCTTTCTTTCTTTCTTTCTCACTCCAAAAAAGCCTATTGAGTGCGAAAAAGCCATTGCAGTATCAAATGCGTTGGATGATGACAATCCTGTTCTAGTTATAAGCCAAGGGATTCAGGATTGCTGCTAATTTTAACACATCACTCATGCTTGGGGAATTTAAACTTTCGAGGTCCAAGGAGACCAGGGATTTGGCAGGTGAGTGTCAGGTAACAGGGTTCCCCTCGGGGCGTTATTTGTAGGCTGGATTGCATGTGCGAGTTAAAATAGGATCTCTGTTTGCATCCCTGAAAATTGACATGCTGGGTAGAGATTGTCTTTACCTTATAGCCTTTGCTAGAGATATTTCAGTGCGGTTTGTTTCATTGCAAGTTCTGCATGAAATTACACATCAAATGATACATGATAACAGATTACAGTTCAGCTGCAATTTAGTACAAATTACAATATATATGATTTATTTTGAGATTGCATCTGCTGCAAGTCTGCATGAAAATTCTCTCTGATATAAAACGTCTTGTGATATATGATATTTGGAATTATTGCATTCAATTACTGGAGTGTGCTGGAAGCATTAGGCTTTGTATTGGGATGAAGAACTGAAGCTTCTCGTATTTGTTGCAGTTTGTTGTCCAAGGCAGGTTTGTTTTTATTGGCCCCGATCCTGTGTCTTTAAAAGCATCAGAAATATTGCTGGTAAAGGATTTTATTTGCTTCTTCCTTGTCCTCCTCCTCTGAATAACACCTGCCAAATTTCGTTTTGTGCCATCTAGAAGAGGGTTTGACAGGTCAGATGCACTCCAGATTTCTGTAGAAGGGCCTTAAAATACCAGATACTGGGGAAGAGTAAAGTGGTAGAGCTCCGAGGCTTTCCAAAAAATGGATTAAGACCAACTTGGTATATGTTACATAGGTGAATGGATGCACATCCAGAAAGCCTTTAAAGCAATGGTACTCAGAGTGGGGATCAGGATCCCCTGGGGGGGTTGCAACTTTGGGTTGGGGGAGCTGAGAGAGGATGGGATCTGCCATCTTGGCCTTTGGCACCTGGCTTTCCTGGGAATAAGGGCAAAATCCAGAGTAACTACGGGGAGTTCTTGCTCTGGTGTAAGAACAACTTACTCTGGATTCCAATATGAATTTCCCATAGGTTTTCACTAGGTGGTGCAGTAACTACGGGTGCATGTAAAGTCTCTTATGTGCTCCAGTAGTTACTCTGGATTTGGGGGTAAGTCTCATTGAACACAATGGGATTTACTTCTAAGTAGACATGGAGGAGCTCTGGCATCATAGTGAGGTCATATCCTGGTACGTTTGAGACAGATTTAAAGGGAATCCCAGGCTGTAGTGTCCAAGTACCACTGGCTTAAGGAATGCTTGCATTAACCATTGCCCACTTCAGCTGGGCAAAACTCTGTGATATTACCTAGAAATAATATCCTGGCAATTTCTGTTTGTGTTGCGTCCATGCCTGGTAAATATCCTGCTTGATTTCATTCTATGCTGCAAAGTTTTCCATAAGTCCTACATTTATTCCCCAAAGGAATCCAGTTTGAAACTGGTTTTGCACGGACTTGTAGAGTCTATGACCTTAGGATTTTTTTAGCCCTGGAAAATTCAGTCAGCCTCTGATCATAACATCATACTCATTCATCTGAATCAAACCCCATAAACAAGGCTGTTTGCAGTTCTTATTAGCACGCTAAATTTGCTGGAGGATTATTGATGTCGGGCAGATCAAATTCCATGCCCCTAAAGATCTCTCCAGATTTTTGTCCAGAATAGGGTTGCCATAATTTTCTTCCACAAATTCGGAACAGGACTCTCTGTCCCATTTGCCACCATGTGAACACAAACCCCCCAAATCAGGATTGTTCTTCTTTTGAGGACATATGGCAACCCAAGTCCAGAAATCCAATGGATGTGAGCCTTCTCCATCCCACCCAGTGGATCACATTCCACACCACACACATCTTCTTCTTGCCTTCCATCTCCTACACGCTGGGAATTCTCCCATTCATTTCCACATTGGTGAACTCTTGGACGTTCTCCGTGGTCTCCGGAGTCGTGATGGGGGAGATCACATGTTTCAGGCGCAGAAGCATCGTGAAAAGCAGGACGAGCAGGATGGCAAGCAGAGTTAGGAAGAGCCCCACATACATATACAAGTTGGAATATTTGTCTGCTGCTGATGCTTCCGTAGGATGAGGAGGGTGGGCACGGCCAGTGAGATTTCCACGAAACCTGAAATAGGCCTCTGTCATTGCTTACTCAGGTCTGGTCCATTTTCTCAACTTCACTTATAAATGTATTGCTTCGTTTTTGATGTGGACCTTGAGGAGACCCTTAGAACGATATCCATGCGTAGAAGTCCAGCGCAAGCATCCTAATTTTGGAATCAGCACCATGCATAGGAATGTTGCCCCTTCCCAAGGGTCCTTCCTTACAGGGTTTCGCCCACGAAAAAACAACGGCAGAACAATCAAATATCGTCTCAAATATCAATTTGTGTTTTTATGGATGTAAAATAGTCTTTAATTTTCATAAAATAACTCTTTATAGATGTAAAATATTCAAGTCATCCTCTGGAAGGAACAGACATTATCTAGTATCTGAAGTGGATTTTCGGCCATATGGGTCACAGAGATTTTTGGGTCTCCCATCCAAGGGCTTTGGACTAATTCTGGAAACCATCTCCGATTGCCACCAGAAAGCGATGCGTCAGTAATTATTCTGTATGAAGACAGCAATGATGTGTAGAGTTTTCCCCACTGATCTTTAAATTGGAAGTCAGAATTGGAATTCAGTTTGGTTTTCCTAAGGAAGGAAGGAAGAAAGAAAAAAGAAAGATCAATGAGGTCATTTTGTAGGAAACATCTTATATCTGCATTTTTTATCTTCCACTGAAAACAAGGGCATTTTTGTTTCCACTACCTCTTATCCTCACACTAAGGATGACTGAACTGGATGACTGAACATCACCACCATAATGCATTGCTGAAAACATCTAGTCTCCATCTGTTGGATTTATTTATTCCACAGTGGCCTGAAAGCCGGATGTTTTAGTAAATTTACCATCCTGCCTGCCTTCCAAAAAACCTTGGAATGCTTAACCTCACACATTGCATTCAACATTCCCATACTTTTGTAGCCATAAAGCAGATCCAAGTTAAACACATCCAATGATCTTTACTAGCTGTAGGCACATGCGGGGGAAGACAGTACACACTTTCTAAACTTAAAGATTGAAAGAATTTGAGAGCCAGGATGGTATAGTGATTAGGGAAGGTCCAGGTTTGAATCCCTTCTCAGCCATGAAGTTAAACCCTATATCTCAGTCTTTCCTACCTTCCAGGGTTGTTGTGAGGACAAGGAGGGAATATAGCACATCCAGGCCTATATCCTAAAGTGAAATTGAGCCTCTTGCTCTGGAGCAGTTAAGATGACTTTCCATAAAATAACACTAGTGGGTGATGTAACTGCATGGACCTGTAACTGCTCTGGATTTAGCCCTTAGTTGAATCTAATGCACCATTGAATCTAATGCACGCCCTACACTCATAATCAAAGTACTGTATTTACTCAAATCTAATGCACCATCGAATCTAATGCATGCCCTACACTTATAATCGAAGTACTGTATTTACTCAAATCTAATGCACCATCAAATCTAATGCACACCAACACTTATAATCAAAACACTGTATTTACTCAAATCTAATGCACCATCAAATCTAGCACACACTTATAATCAAAATACCATATTTACTCAAATCTAATTAACCATCAAATCTAATGCGCACCTGGATTTTGGAGACTGAATTTGGCTGAAACAGGTGAGTGTTAGATTCAAGTCAGTACAGTATGTATTGAATTTGGCTGAAACAGGTGAGCGTTAGATTCAAGTCAATACAGTATGTATTGCTCTTGGAACTCCTTGAAGTTCCAAAATGTGGAAAAAATACGAAAAAGAAAATATTCACAACCACATTTTTTAAAAAAAATGGGCAACATGTGTCCTGACTTCTGAACACTCCTGGTTTCACGGAGTGTGTTTTGGATTTTCCACGGGAACCTGTGCTGGGCTAGACCTTTTAAGAAAAGGGAAGAATGTGGAAAAAAACGGATAAGCAACACACCCTTCAGCCGAGACTTATGACGGCGCACTGAATTCCAAAGGACATAATTATCTTTGTTGCGCTGTTTTTCATGTCTGCAAAGCACTGTGGAATTTGTCTCTTGACGACTCTCAAGACAAGCCTGCAGAGTCGATTTGGTAAAGATAAGAGTCGCTTTCTTCCAAGGTCATCCAGCCAGCTTCTTGGCTGAGCATTAATTTCAACCGGGGATCCCTCCCCATTTCCAAAATTGGAAATATTGGAACATATTAAGTCTAGGCAAAAGAAGTGAGATCTCTGAGATTCAGGATGGGGTCTTGGTTCAGGGCTTCCCTTTCAACCCAGAGTAACTACAAGAGCACATAAGAGACGTTTACGTCGACATAGTTACGGCACCACCTAGTGAAAACCTATGGGAAATTCCTATTTCAATCAAGAGTAAATTATTCTTACGTTGGAGAAAGTATTCCCCGTAGTTACTCCGGATTGCGCCCTTCGTCTTTGAACATCCAGGTTCCAATCCCGACTTGGCCATGAAGCTTACAGGGTGACCTTGGGATAGCCACTCTCAGCCTTACCTACCTCGCAGGGTTGTTGTGAGAACAAAGTTCGGAAGAACTGCCTATACCACCATGTGCTCTTCAGAGCATAAAAATGTGAAAAACAAATATCTCTACTCATAACTGTTAGGCTTCTCCTGATCTAACAAGTCCTGAATTTCCTGGCATGCTAAAAAAAGAGCCTATAATAGGGTTCCCTAAACCAGCAAAACTCCTGTACAGTAAGGAAACTGAATTCTTATCGTGGCTGTAGCCAAGCAGAGTAAACAACTTTTTGGAGAGATCACTGATGTTTTCAGCAGTGATTGGAGCACATTTGGGGAACCCCAAAATGGGGCAATTGCCCCAAGAGAGGCAAGCAATGCAGGGCCATAAACATGACAGTTTACAGCCTCAAATGAGCAAGAACCAACCCCAAACTTGGTGCACACAGACCGATCATGAGCGATTTTTAAGGCCGAGTCCACCTGGTTCACCAGCCCAGGGTGCTTGGCTTTCAAATAATTGCTTCCCCTCGAAACCGATACTTATACATGGTTAGTATATTGTACAGACAGCCTTAGAGTCCCCTCTGTTTTAAATCCAACCCCAACCCACACATGCACACTAGAAAGATGATATCTGAATATATGCTTTGAAAGCCCATCTGTTGGAGGATCAGCTTGCCGTTTTTCCCTGTGGCAGGTGGTCTGCGTTTTGGTGTTGCCGTCAATGACAGTCACGAGCCTGTGCCGTGCCGGTAGAAAAGCAAAACACAGTGGCATTTGGAAGATCTGGCATCATTACCTTGCATTACAACGAGGACCCCTCCAGACTCCGGCTTGGCAGGATCCGAGGATTGCTGGAAATGGTCCTTGAGGCTTCCCGACCTGCGATGGAGGTGATGCTCAACGGTTTGGCCACTCAGGCCGAATGGATTTTTAAAGAGATTGCTGCTGAAGTGCACTTTCTGCCGGTCTCCTTTGGCTGTCGGGGTTTTGCATTGCAAGAGGCGAAGAGAGATGCCGCCAGCTTCTTAAGCATCTGTCGTTGCCGGTTTCACAGCATGAGTGGTTTTCCTTCCAAGCAATTAAAAAAAGGAGGCTGAACCATGTATCTTGTAGGCATCTCAAAGGGATCAGCCTCTGCAACCAGATTCTCTCCTTTCCTTTCTACCAGGCAAAGGTATCTCTCCAGCACAGCTATGCTTCATCAGGAGGGAGACGAGGGGTGGCGGATGAGAGCAGTGCTACTATAAGGAAAGTTTCTCGTTGGCTTGTTAACGCCTTCCACACCACACTTGATTGAGAACGCCTTTTTATTTTCTGCTGGGCAAGTAGCCAGATATCCACAAAGCATTTAATTCAGAGGCGATGCTGTTTAAAAACCTTTTTTTAAAGTGCATACAGAGAGTCAGTTTTGCTCAGAACTGGACAAGATGCACACGCATATTTTGCATAGTTTTCCCTCCGAATCAGGGCCTGCTTTAAGTCAGTAGGACCAAATCGGTCCCAGAAGCCCATGTGGAAGTGTAGAAATAAAAACAATTAATTGGATGATTTTTGTGAAATAACTAGCAGAATTGACCTATCTTTGCAGGAGTAAATTTTTAAGAATATTTGTTGGCCGCACAAATTTGTTGGCCGCAAGCATGGCTGGGCACCAGCAGGCACTGCTGGGTGGTGGGCACCAAAGGGTATCAACAACATCAGGCACCAGAGGGTATCCGAGGGCTTTTAGCGGGCACAATCGGGCAGCAGGTATCCCTATCTGGTACCATTGGACAGCATGAACCACTGGGCATCACAGTGCAATGGACTATGGACACCACTAGGCACCAGCCAAAACTACTGGGCACTGGCCAACCCTACTGAGCATCAGATATCACTGGGCACCACTGGGCATGGGCACCATCAGACAGCAGGAATGGACCCCAAGCATCACTATAAGGCATTGAGCATCACCACCAGGTACTACTGCACAGTGGTCCTGGGTATCCCTTCATGGCATACGTGTGTGTGTGTGTGTGTGTGTGTGTGTGTGTGTGTGTGTGTGTGTGTGTATGGACTCTGGGTGATGCAAGTGGTTATGACACTGTGCCTGTTAACCAGTAGGCCAGGGTTCGAGAACCAGGTCCCCACAAGACAGGGTGAGCTCCTGTCCTTAGCCCAGCTCTGCAACGCAGCTGAAACCCATCGTATCGGCTCTGCTGTTCCATTGGACTATTTCAGTGGCATGGAGAGGGGGGATTTGCTGCTTGGGTAACAGCCTATCCTCCATATCACCCTACCCAGGCCTTTGTGCTTCGCATGCAGCTTCAAGCACGATACCATAGCCTTTCGAGACTGATGGATGCCATTGATGTACAGCCAGCCAGCCAGCCAGCCAGCCAGCCAGCCAGACAGACAGACAGACAGATAGATAGATAGATAGATAGATAGATAGATAGATAGATAGATAGATAGATAGATAGATAGATAGATAGATAGATTTCATAGTTAGTGTGGTTTGATAACAACTCTACTGTACAGACTTTGTAAAACTAATCCACACATTTGGTTTGTCCCCTTATTGGCTGGCATGTATGTTTGCAAATTTGATTTTCAAAAGTGCTTTGATGCATTTACTCCAATGCAGATTTGATGCATCTTCATTCTGCCAGACATCTGTAAAGTCTATAATAAATGTCATTGATACCACTAAGTTTCTACATACTGTGGCTGTGATCCTAGGGTCCTAAATACTAAAAAAAAAAATCAGTAGGTACAAAACACTTTGGCTACAATCCAGAGTAATTACAGGACCTTTTACACTGACGTAGATATGGTGCCCCCTATGGGAAATGGTCTTCCCATAGTTACTTTGGATTGTAGGGTATGTTTTGCAAGGAGCCTCACCTTTGAAGCCATTCCAGGTAAGGGGAGCAGAAAAAATGTGCATGCCTGCCTGCCAAGGGGAGGGAAAGGGACTGCTTTCATGTCTGCTTTGAATCCCTCTAGCTCTGCCACCAATTACATATATGATCAAGGGTGCAATCCTAGGCGTGTCTACTCAGAAGTCAGTCCCATTGTATTCTGTAGGACTTAATCTCAAGAAAGTGCGTATAGGATACAGCCCAAGTGGAACAGCAGTGCAATGCTGAGTGGGACGACAATGACCTATATTCACGTTGTGTTCAATGGGGTTTTCTCCCAGGAAAGTATATATAGGATTACAGCTTTGCTAAAGGATTTCAAGGGTTCTTTGTTGGGAGTGTGTTGGCAAAAATCGACTGATGGGAAGGGGTGGCCTCCTCTGCTCATGAAAATCTGGTTTCTTCCTCTCAAGTGAGAATCACAAGATTTCAGGGCATATGCAAGTCTCCAAGCTGTAAATCTGTCAAGTGCTGTGCTGTAAACAAGGGCTGGTGGATCTCGCTGGAGGAGAGGCTGAGGAGATCCAGCTGGTTGTTCTGTTCACCTGAGGATAAGGAACATCTTTGCAAAATTGAGATCATATGCAAAAAAATAAGCATATGGGATTGTATAATAATAATAATAATAATAATAATAATAATAATAATAATAGTAGTAGTAGTAGTAGTAGTAGTAGTAGTAGTAGTAATAATAATAATAATAATAATAATAATAATCTATATATATAAAAGAGAAAAGTCACTCACTGACTGACTTACTCACTGACTCACTGACTGACTGACTCACTCACTCATCACCGCCCTGCCAAAACCGGTGGGCCTATAAGCGTGAAATTTGGGGTAGGTGTTCCTTCCGTGACAGAGGGGTGCACTAAGAACCAGTTTTCGGAAATTCCAACCGGAAGGGGGTGAAAAGGGGCGCAACACGTTTTCCTCCCTATACTTTGCATTGAGAATTGCTGACTCATCAACATTCCGCCCCAACTGCTGGGCCTGAAGCATGGAATTCTGGGAGTTCCTTCTGTCACCTGAACTCCCACCAAGAACCATCTGGAGAAATTAACCCTTCAGGGGCTGAAAAGGGGTCAACGTGTTTCTGTCCCATACTTAACATGGGAGACTGAACAACATCCAGCCATTTTGGTGCTCAGATCCTGGTGCACTGGGGGACGTTGTTCGGAGGAAGAGGTTGCGCTGGGGAGGATGCTGCGCATGAGGGGAAATTGTGCATGAGGAGAAATTGTGCATGGGGGAAGTTGCGCATGTAGGAAAGTTGCGCAGGGGGGAAGTTGCACATGGGAGGAAAATTGCACATGGGAGGAAGTTGCGCATGGGAGAAAGTTGCGCATGGGGGAAGTTGCGCATGGGGAAAATTGCGCATGGGGGAAGTTGAGCATGGGAGGAAGTTGCGCATGGGGGGAAGTTGTGCACGGGGGAAAGTTGCGCACGGGGAAAGTTGCGCATATGGGAAGTTGCGCATGGGGGAAGTTGCGCATGGGGGAAGTTGCATATGGGAGGATGATGCACATGGGGGGATGATGCACATGGAGGAACGTTGAGTACGGGGAAAGTTGCGCACGGAGGAAGTTGCGCATGGGGAAAATTGCACATGAGAGGAAAGTTGCGCATGGGTGAAGTTGCGCATGGGGAAGTTGCGCATGGGGGATGATGCGCATGGGGGGATAATGCGCATGGAGGAAAGTTGCGCATGGAGGAAAATTGCGCACAGAGGAAGTTGCGCACAGAGGAAGTTGCGCATGGGAGGAAAGTTGCGCATATGGGAAGTTGCGCATGGGGGAAGTTGCACATGGGAATGATGCACATGGAGGAAAGTTGCGCACGGGGGAAAGTTGCGCATGGGGGGAAGTTGCGCATGGGGGAAGTTGCGCAGGGGGGGAAGTTGCGCCTGGGGAGAAGTTGTGTATGGGGGGAAGTTGTGTATGGGGGAAGTTGTGCATGGAGTGAAGTTGCGCATGGGGGAAGTTGCGCATGGGGGGAAGTTGTGCATGGGGAGAAGTTGCGCATGGGGTGAAGTTGCGCATGGGGTGAAGTTGCACATGGGGAAGTTGCGCATGGGGGAAGTTGAGCATGGAGAAAGTTGAGCATGGAGAAAGTTGTGCATGGGGTTTGATACATATGGGGGAAGTTGCACATGGGGGGTTGATGCGCATGGGGGAAGTTGTGCAAGGGGGGTTGATGTGCATGGGAGGAAGTTGCGCATGGGGTAACTTGTGCATGCTGGGTTGATTCGCATGGGTGAAGTTGCACTTGGGGGGGTTGATGTGTATGGGGGAAGTTGCGCATGGGGGGTTGTTACGCCTGGGGCAAAGTTATCCATGGGGGGTTGATCCATATGGGGGGATGGCATACAGGGGAATTTTACTCCCGCAACGCGGGTACACCTTTCGCTAGTAATAATAATAATCATATAGGCTTTATAAAGACTATAAATACCTGGGCCGTACCTGTAGTTAGGTATACTGCTGGCATTGTGAACTGGACACAAAAGAACTGGATGACTTGGACAGGAAAACAAGGAAGTTAATGACCATTCACCACACTTTACATCCACATAGTGATGTTGAAGGCTGTACCTGCCTAGAAGATCAGGGGGCAGAGGACTCTTGCAAGTGAAGCAGTCGGTGGAAGAAGAAAAACATGCCCTGGCAGATGATGTGCGAGAGAGCCAGGAATCTGCTCTGACTGAAGTCAGCAAGAGAAAGTTGTTGAAAGTGCAGCAGACCAACTATGAATATCGCAAAAGTGCAATTCAGGCTCGGACTGCCAGTTG
This sequence comes from Cryptoblepharus egeriae, assembly GCA_030015325.1. NCBI lineage: Eukaryota > Metazoa > Chordata > Lepidosauria > Squamata > Scincidae > Cryptoblepharus > Cryptoblepharus egeriae. The sequence continues at coordinate 18,852,749 of JAREYC010000016.1, read as the reverse complement.
GCAGAATAAAGTACTGCACGGCCAATTCCTTGCCAAGATTGAAGGGAAAGTGGATCAGGATAAGACCTGGTTGTGGCTACGAGTGGAACCTGAAGAAGGAGACGGAAGGCCTGATACTTGCTGCCCAAGAACAGGCAATCAGGACAATCTCTGTCATCAAGGTCAGAATTGAAAGATCAGCCGATGACCCCAAATGCCGGCTCTGCAAAGAAGTGGATGAAACCATCGACCACATTCTAAGTGGCTGCAAGAAGATGGCGCAGACTGACTACAAACTGAGGCACAATCTGTTGCCCAGAAGATCCACTGGAATCTATGCCAAAAGTATCATCTGCCAGTGGCAAAAAACTGGTGGGACCACAAGCCTGAAAAAGTGGTTGCAAATGAGCAGGTCAAGCTTCTGTGGGACTTCAGGATACAGACGGACAAGGTCTTGGAACACAAGACTCCAGATATCACCATCATAGAAAGCAGTCAGGTGTGGCTTGTTGACATCGCCATACCAGGTGACAGCAGAATTGAGGAGAAACAACTGGAAAAGATCTCCCGCTACCAAGACCGAAGAATCGAATGACAGCGGATCTGGTGTAAGCCAGTGCAGGAGGTTCCAGTGGGAATTGGCACACTGGGTGCAGTGCCCAAAGACCTGGGCAGGCACCTAAAAACTATTGGCATTGACAAAATATCACTCTGCCAACTGCAGAAAGCTGCTCTTCTGGGATCAGCACGAATTATATGCCGCTACATTACAGCGCCGAGCATGATACCATAGTCTTTCAAGGCTGACGGAGGCCTGCTTTACATCACACAGTCCTAGACTCTTGGGAAGGGTCCGACTGGTGATGTGAATGAAACCAGCATGAAATTGTTCGCTGTGTATTTATGAATAATAATAATAATAATAATAATAATAATAATAATAATAATAATAATAATAATAATAATAATAATAATATCCCGCCTTTCTCCCAGAGGATCTCAAGCAGTGGTGGGCTTCAGGGGGTTCTCACAGGTTCTACAGAACCCTTTGCTAATGAGTGCCTGGCTCTGAGAACTGGTTACTAATGGGACATGCCCCCAAATCTAGAGCACATAAGAGACTTTACGTGAACCTGTAGTTACTGCACCACCTAGTGAAAACCTATGGGAAATTCATATTGGAATCCAGAGTAAGTTGTTCTTACACCGGAGCAAGGATTCCCCTTGGTTACTCTGGATTTTACCCATAAAACCTGTTGTTAGTTTAGGTTTTTAGGACATAGAACCTGTTGTTAATTTATTTGAATCCCACCATTGGACTCAAGGCAGCTTAAAACAGGCATCTTAAAAACAATAAATATAAAACATCTACATTAAGATTAAAAGCATAATAAAAGAGTTGTGCCGTAGAAGTGGCCAGAGTAAAAAAAATACTGATAAATTGATAATTCCATATCAATAATTGGGATCATATGCAAAATAACTGATATGTCCATACAAGTGGACATGCAAAGGATTAAGTTTTACAGGGAGCTTCACCACAGTGTGCTGCTCCATCTTGCAATTGTATGGCTCCCTGAAAAACTTAGTGCTTTGCACCCCCCTAGCTATGCCACTCCCTTGGGGTGCGTGCAATTTCAGTCTGTTCAGCCAGTGTTATTAGAGCTGATCCCAATCAACTCCCAGGCATTGTGCTTAATAATATCCTCTTCGAATAAGGAGACTTACACAGGGATCAGATTGTTGGTTCATTCAGCTCAGGACTATAGGATCAGCATTGTTATCCCCTTACTACCAATTGGGAAAGCTGAGACGGCAAGAGATTAGCTTGCCAGTACCGCTTACACCAACCCTTCATGCAGGAACGTGGTTAGATGTTTTGATTTTTAGCCAGATATTCTTCTGGTTTCCCAAAGAAGGTGCCTTATATCTAAGATTAAATATTTCTGGATCTTGAGTTATGCTGAATATGTCAGTAGGAATAATCATCAAGCTTGTGAAACTCTAAGGTTGCAGTCCTAATCTCCACTTAGGCTGCCCTTAACCCCAGCATAAGTCCTGTGCTAACCTGGGGGTGTCACAAAAGTGCCATAAGACACCTTTGCACCAGTCCTGGGGGAGGGTTAAGCCAGTGCACAGACATGTGCTTGCCCCCTAGATCATCATAAAAACGAAAATTCAAAAAGTTAAACCAGTAACTAACTGACTGACTGACTGACTGACTGACTCATTCACTCACTCACTCAAACATCACTGTCCTCCCAAAACTCTTGGGCCTAGAAGGGTGAAATTTGGGGTAGGTGTTCCTTCCGTGAGGGAGGGGTGCACTAAGAACCGGTTTTCGGAAATTCCAACCGGAAGGGGGTGAAAAGGGGCGCAACGCGTTTTCCTCCCTATACTTTGTATTGGAGAATTGATGACTCAGCAACATTCCGCCCCAACTGCTGGGTCTGAAGCATGGAATTCTGGGAGTTCCTTCTGTCACCTGAACTCCCACCAAGAACCATCTGAAGAAATTAACCCTTCAGGGGCTGAAAAGGGGGCCACGTGTTTCTGTCCTATACTTAACATGGGAGACTGAATAACATCCAGCCAATTGGGTGCTCAGATCCTGGTGCACTGGGGGATGTTGTTCGGAGGAAGAGGTTGCACTGGGGAGGATGCTGCGCATGGGGGGAAGTTGCGCTTGGGGGAAGTTGCGCATGGGGGGAAGTTGCGCATGGGGGAAGTTGAGCATGGGGGATGATGCACATGGGGGAAAGTTGCGCATGGGGGAAGTTGCGCATGGGGGTGATGCGCATGGGGGGAAGTTGCGCATGGGGGATGATGCGCATGGGGGAAGGTGTGCATGGGGAAAGGTGCGCATGGGGGAAGGTGCGCATGGGGGAAAGGTGCGCATGGGGGATGATGCGCATGGGGGAATGGTGCGCATGAGGATGATGCGCATGGGGGATGATGCGTATTGGGGGAAGTTGCGCATGGAGAAAAGTTGCGCATGGGGAAAGTTGCACAAGTGGGGAAGTTGCGCATGTGGGGTAGTTGCGGATGGGGAAGTTGCACATGGGGGATGATGCGCATGGGGGGAAGTTGCACATGGGGGATGATGCGCATGGGGGGAAGTTGCACATGGGGAAGTTGCGCATGGGGGAAGTTGTGCATGGGGGAAGTTGCACATGGGGGATGATGCGCATGGGGGAAAGTTGCACATGGGGGATGATGTGCATGGGGGGATGATGCACATTGGGGAAGTTGCGCATGGGGGGAAATTGCGCATGGGGGATGGTGCGCATGGGGGATGATGCGCATGGGGGAAAGGTGCACATGGGGAAGTTGCGCATGGGGGGATGATGTGCATGGGGGAAGTTGCGCATGGGGGAAGTTGCGCATGGGGGAAGTTGCGCATGGGGGAAGTTGCACATGGGGGAAAGTTGCGCAAGGGGGAAGTTGCGCATGGGGGGAAGTTGCGCATGGGGGGAAGTTGCGCATGGGGTGTTGATGCGCCGTGGGATGATGTCATATGGGAAAATGTTACTCCCGCAATGTGGGTACGCTTTTTGCTAGTATACGCTTTGCGGGTACGCTTTTTGCGGATGTTCCTTCCGTGATGGAGGCACCCACTAAGAACTGGTTTTCAGAAATTCCAATCAGAAGGGGGTGAAAGGGAGTACGATGTGTTTTCCTCCCTATACTTTACATTGAAAATCCCTGAGTGAGGGATACTATGCCCCAATACCCAGACCCTAGAAGCGTGAAATTTGGGGAGGGTGTTCCTTCTGTGACACCAATACCCACCAAGAACCAAGGTTGAGAAATTTAACCCTTATGGGGCTGAAAAGGAGTACAACCTTTTTTTGTCCTATACCTAATGTTGAAGACTGATCAACATCCCGCTGATGCTCTGGGAGGGACGGTGCACAGGTGATGATGGTGTGCATAGGGGGGGATGTTGCACATGGGGGAGTGATACACATGGGGAGATGGTGTGCATGGGGGTTGATGCATATGGGGGTGTTGCGCATAGGGGATGCTGCGCATGGGGGATGTTGTATGGAGGTGTTGTGCATGGGGGATGATGCGCATGGGGGTTGATGCGTATAGGCGTGTTGCGCGTGGGGGGATGGTGCACATGGGGGGCATTGTACGGAGGTATTGTGCATGGGGGGATGATGCGCATGGGGATGCTGCACATGGGGGATGATGCACATGGGGTGTTGCATATGGTGCGCATGGGGGAACTTTGCGCATTGAGAACTTTGTGCATGGGGGAACGGTGCATATGGGGATGGTGCGCATGGGGGTGGTGTGCATGGGAGGACAGTGCACATGAGGGATTGGTGTGCATGTGGGAGAGTGTGCATGGGGGGTTGTTGTATAGGGGTATTGTGCATGGGGGTCAATGCACAAGGGGGGGTTGGCATACAAGGGCAATTTTACCCCCGCAATGCGGCTATGTTTTTGCTAGTATGATAATGAAATGGCAATGTGTTTATGTTGTGATTTTCACCTAATTGCACTACTGCATCCAACAATAGGTTTATGTTACATTTTAATTACAATATAGTAAACTGTTAAACTGAATACTGACCTACAGTATACTTATAATCAATATATCTGTACTTACTCTAATCTAATGTGCTATCTATTTTTGATTTGGGAGTCTAAGTTAGGCTGAAAAAGGCGAGCATTAGATTCAAGTGAATAGAGTGTGTTTAGTGTGATTTGTCACTATCTGATACGTTAAAGCTCTGCCTATCCATGTGTGTCCGTGCGTGTGTGTTTTACCATTGGAGTGCCACATGCAAATCAAGGCACATGACGACTAATGTTCAGGAATGTATGGGATGCTTGGTTTGGGATTCAGGATCGACCTATTATTCTTTCATCTTGTTATTTTTAGATTCAAACAAGACTCTCAACCATTAGCAGAATATTCAGGCGTTGACTCGTTTCAAGGCATCTGTGGTTTCCTCTGGCCTATGTGGTAACCCACAGATCAACCCAGACATTATCGGAAATTAAGCCAGAGGCATCTCTAAATGGGGTCTGGTCCTTGACTGTCTCATTGTCCTGAAGTCATGGGGTTGAGTCATCCCTGGAGGAAACTTACAATAATCCTTTCTTTTTCTAGCCAAGTTATTTATGGCATACAACATATGATCTGGATCTGACTATTCCGTTATTTCCAAAATAAACCATGACTTTCAGACATGGACCCATGGGTGCCAAAGTATTGTATCTGGACATTTTTATTTTTATTACATGCATGGGTACTTGTGGGGCAGCCCAATCCCAACCCATGCTGAAACCAGCATGCTAGCTGGTCTGCCCTATATCCAGTGCGGATCCATGCAAATCAAGTTAGGGGTATCAATCCTATCCAACTTTCCAACAATCCTATCCAACTTTCCAGTACTGATGCTGCTGTACGAATGGGAAATGTGTTATATGCTAATGGAGGGGACAGTCACTTAGGCCTCCTTAAGGTAAAGAAATACTGTATTTACTCGAATCCAATGCACCATTGAATCTAATGCGCACCATAAACATATAATCAAAATACCACATTAATTAAATCTAATTAACCATCGAATCTAATGCACGCCCTAGTTTTGGAGACTAAGGGCACAATCCAGAGTAATTACGGGGAATCCTTGCTGCGGTGTAAGAACAACTTACTCAGGATTGCAATATGAATTTCTCATAGGTTTTCACTAAGTGGTGCAGTAACTATGGGTGCACATAATGTCTCTTACGTGCTCCCATCATTACTCTGGATTGTAGGGTTCATTCGACTGAAAAAGGTGAGCAAATTTTCAAGTAAATACTGTATTTGTTCCTGTACTTTGGAACTGCATTGTGACTTCATCAGTGCTGGGAATTTAGATGGATTTGGGTATTAATTCCCTTTACTCATGTTATACTGCAGCTGCCCTAATAGGGTTACTCAGATCTGCACAAACTAAATAGGTGATGAAAATCTAAGCAGCCCAGTGTAAGCCTGGGCTGCTTGTGTGGGCAATTCCGATCCAGATTTTGGTGCGTCCTCGCAGGGCTGGTTCACCTACTGAGCCTACCACCACCCTGCTTTTTTAGTTCCTTTTGGGGATTATTCTGGGAAGCTCACATTATATTGTGGGACGCTTTTTTCTAGGATTACAATAGCTGAAAAAGAAAACCCTCTTTCTACCCCATAGATCACCTTTCTGTTTCCCTTGCCCCATAGTTTCCCTGGTTGTTTCAGCTTCTAACAGTGTGCAATCCTAACCATGTCTACTCAGAAGTAAGTGTTCTATCTGTTCAATAATACAGAAGTATCTGTCTGTTCAGTGGATCATACTTCCAGGAAAGTAGGTTTGCAGCCAAGATCTTCTGTATCTCATAACACAAGTCTATGCAAGTTTACTAATAAGTAAGTCTGTTGTGTTCAGTGGGACAAGTGTGGACAGCCTCAGATTCCCAGCATGATTGCTCCTTATCTAGCACATTTCGATGGGAGTTTGAACGAGCGCATTGACATAATGGGTTGGCATTAGACAGAATTTTCAAGCAGAAAAAGCCTCCGGGCATCTTGGAAGTGTTTCCCTCTGTTGTGCAGCTGGGATTACGAAAAACAAATAAAATAGGATTATAAGCCTACGGTTTATGTACAAATGATTAGTGTTCTGCACCATGCACACACTCGGGGTGGTCTGTGCAAGTGCCGCTATTGCGGTAATATGCACATTTAATGCTCGGAAATATCAGTCTAAGGCTGCAGTCCTAAAGACACTTTCCTGGGAGTAAGATCCATTGAATACTATAGGGCTTACTTCTGAGTAGACATGGTTCGGATTGTGCTCTAAGAGCACAATCAGAACCATGTCTACTCAAACGTAAGCCCCGTTGTATTCAGTGGGTGTTACACCCAGGAAAGTGTCTTTAGGATTGCAGCCTAGAATTTAGTTAGTAACACTAACAGCTCCAAGTACTTGCATTAGTGCAAGGGACTCCAAACCCATGGCGATGTGGCCTTTGGTAAGCCTTTAACCGGATTGTGGCCAACCTTTGTTCAACCCAGTTGATCAAACACAACTGGAGCTGTGAATGTTGGGTGGGAGAAATAGTGTTTCATTTATCAGTGCAGTCCTAAGTATGTCTACTCAGAAGTAGACACTGTGTTCAATAGGACTTTCTCCCAGGAAAGTGTGGTTCAGATTGTAGCCTGTGTAGTTTTATTTGTGCTGGTGCTTGCAGAAATCCTGAAAATAAATCCCATTTATTTTATCCATTATTATTAATTAACATTAATAATTTATATATTATTCAAAATAATTAAGATTTAATATTAATCTAAGTTCCATCTTTAACTGGCTTATTTAAATTTTACATTTAAAATATTTTTTCCAGCTCTCGACACGGCGGCAGGTATTTGATGCAGACCTTTGGCCAAAATATTGACAGATCCCTGCATTAGGGAACCAAAAAAGGGCTTGTGATCTGTTGGGATCTGCTTGGGATCTGTTAGTAAGTTATGAGAAAACCAAGACCCAACTTGCAAATCTCACTTTCATTGGAATCAGGATAAATGAATCCGTCATAGTTTCATGTTCTCTGACCACGGATGCTCATCTGCCTTCCCATGTCCAGCTCCTTCTGCTTCTCATGTGACTGTCAACATAATTGCGGACAAGTTTTTAAAAGGAAGCCCTGTAGCCTCATCTTGATGTCTTCTGTATGGCGTAACTATTGCTAAACGGAAGCCCATTATAACATTCCTGGGGAAAAACACTTTATATATATATATATATATATATATATATATATATAAAAACACCTGCAAGAGAGATATCAACATGAATCAGAGCCATGTGTAAAGGCAGTGGTCACTTGCACTTCTCCATTACCTTCAGTGTATCTCTTCGTAGAACCCAGATCTGTCTGTCTCGCTGCCTGTCTGTCTTACTGAATTACTGACTGTCTTTCTTCCCCATTGATTGGTATGTCCATCCGATGTCCATCCATATGTCTGTCCATCCGCCCATCCATCCATTCATCCATCCCTTGCTTGCCTGCCTGTCTGTCTGTCTGACTGTCTTTCCTTCCCACCAATCAATAAATCTGTCCATCTGTTCATCCATCCCTTGCCTGTTGCCTATTTGTCTCTCTGTCTCTCTCTCTGTCCGTCTCTGTCTCTCTCTGTCTGTCTCTCTGTCCATCCGTCTGTCTTACTGACTGACTGTCTTTTTTCCCATCAATCAATCAATCTGGACAGACAGTCCATTCGTCTGTCTGTCCATTCATCCCTTCCCTGCCTGCCTCTCTATCTATCTATCTATCTATCTATCTATCTATCTATCTATCTATCTATCTATCTATCTATCTATCTATCTATCTATCTATCTATCTATCTATCTATCTACATTAGTCATATCCAGTATGCCTCCACTTTGTTTCCACAACCTGGAATGGCTTTAAAGAGGAGGTGGAGGTGCCACTTGCATGCCACAGTGCGGCTCCCTGCAAAACTCAGTGCAAGGCACCCCTCAAGAATACACAATCAACACAAATATGTCACTGCAATATTAATACTGCAGTGACAGTGAAAGACAATTCCTATCTACTATTGGGGTTTCCTGCTTCTGAACCCAGTGGTGTATCTACTCCAATACCCACTGGGTAAAGGGATGCCTTTAGCAGTGTGTCATTGTGAGGAGGGAGCCATCCTCGTGTGACATCCTTGTATCATCTGTCAAATGTAGGTGGGTTCGGCAATACTGATCATTGCTATTTAAGTGACTCACTGATGACAGATGGACCCCAGCCTGCCTTGGAAAAAATCAGTTTCCTCATTTGCAAATGGGGTATTTCATCCCTGAAACCAGTGGCATAATTACAGGGGTGCACACCATTAAGTTTTGCTGGGAGCATCACCATGGCATGCAGCCAGTACCTCCTCAGTGTGTAGTTACTGGAAGTAACTTCAGGTTGCAGACCATCCATGGCACACCAGTGTGCCATTGCACAGTGGTTGAAAAACACTGGTCTAACCTCTACACCTCACTGCCTCTATTTTGCCTCCTGAGTTTGCAAGTCTGAAACTCATCCTAACAATTAAATGTAGGAAACTAAACTTGCAGTTTCAACATGAAGCAGAACCCAAATGCAGAGAGAGCTGAGATGTCAGCTGTCCTGGGAATTGTAACTGTGAGTTACACTGGCAGGTCGCTATGCAGCCGACCAACACTCCAGGGATGGTGCTCCGAGGAGCCCAGAGCTGTCCAGGTAAGAAACTTAGAGATCGCATCCTGGGCACGGAGGGATTGGCCTCCATTCCCCGTGGTCCTTCTTGGAGCAGTCTCGTGATGTCTCAAGAGCAATACCATTTGCAAGCATAGCATGGAAAGTAGAAAGAGAAACATCGGGTGCCAAAGATGGAAGAGAGACACCAAGGATGTCGTTCCCTGCAGAGCATCTGCCTCACAACCGCCAACAGTGACTGGCAGCGTCAATCAAAGGCTTCAGGTGGTGCCAGGCAGCTTCCAATACAGGCGTCCCTCATTATCCCATGGATAAAAAAATCAGTGGGTATAAAGTTGTACCATCAATAAATAAAGTTGTACCACAGTAGCTGCAGGGATTTGATTCTGGGACAGTCTGCTGATACTAAAAAAAGTGTTAAATAAAAAGTTTTTAAAAATAAAAACGTGTTTCCCTTTACAGTGGTTTAAAAACAGCTTTTCTTGCTATTGTAGAGAGGGACTCAGCAAAGGTTCCTCTGCCTTCCCCTGTCACAGCTGAAGAATGGAATGAGTGCTTGCATGACTGCCTTTTTACAACAGTACGAAAAGCAGTTTTTAAACTGTGATTTTCATTGGCCATTTGTATTGAATAAAATCAGTGTATTAAAATATTAGTGTATAATAAGTTTGGATCTGTATAGTAAAAGTTTCTGGAGCCAATCCTATCCTGCTTTCCAGTGCTGGTGTAGCCATACCTATGGGGTATGAGGTGGGGAGGCAACCATGAAGGCCTCCTCGATGTAAGGAAAAGTTTGCTCCCTTACCTCGGGGCTGCCCCACAGGGCTGGAAAGTTGTATAGGATCAAGCCCCAAAGTGACTTTACATTAAAATCTGAAACTATTACAAGCCCAATCCTATGCCTGGCAACTCAGAAGTAAGTCCCATGAGAATCAGTGGAGCTTACTCTCAGGAAAGTGTGGATTGGATTGAAGCCTAAAACAATATAACAAAACAGACCTCAGTGGATCACCAATTAAAATCAGATCCGGGCAGGATGAGATCCATAATACCCTTTTTTCACCCCCAGAGGGCAACAAAGAATAATGTATCTGCGTGTAGGAGTCCCTTAATGTATAGAAGGCTGTGACTGCGCCAGCCTATATATGCCTACTCAGAAATAAGTGGCACTGTATTGAATGGGGCTTACTCCCAGGAAAGTATGTATAATAATAATTTGTGCCAACCCAAGAGGGCACTCTGGGTTGTGTCCTTGGTTGTATATAAAAAAGTGTTCCATATATACCAAAGCATTCCATGATTTTCATTTACATGTAAAAGACTATATAGACTTGTCCTGGAGTCTGCTGGCAGAGATTGTCCTGCTTCTGAGGCTTGCCTGAATATGAGCCAAAGGACAAAATTTACTTCCAGGCAGGTCTACTCGGAAATCAACTGGATAAACTGAAGATGCTTGCAAGTTCTGAATGTCTCCACCATGTGGTGCTACTCTCTTCTTAACTAGAAAGGATCTGAAAACGCATTGACGATAGCTTCAATCCTAAAGACATTTTCCTGGGAGTAAGATCTATTGAACACAAGGGGAATTACTTTTGGGTAGACATGGTTAAAATTGTGCTTGTGCTAAAATTACAAAGAGGATATATACTCCAAAGTCTGCAAATCAGGAGTAAGGTCAGAATTTCACCATATTCAGGTGGAACCAAACTTCGCATAGCCATGAAGCTTCCTGGATGATTATGGGCCAGTCGCTTTCTTTCTCAGTCTCACCTACCTCGCAGGGTTGTTGTGAGGACAAAAAAAAGAAAGGAGGGACCATATATCAATTGGAGCTCTCTGGAGGAAAGGATAGATTTCAAATTTGGAAAATAGATAAATTTTCCTGCTGTCCTCTTGCAACTGATGTGCAAGCGCGCACTAATGGAGCATGGCAAAAAATCAAGGTTATGGCTACAATCCAGAGTAACTACGGGACCTTTTACACCAACGTCGTTATGGTGCCACATATGGGAAACCTATGGGAAATGCATGGAGCAATCCAGTGTAAGAGCCTCTTATGTCTTCCTGTAAGAACTACTGGTTCTTTTGTAGCACAATTTGGGTATAAAGTTGTCACCGGATGGAAAATATTCAGGTTGATTGCGATCTCCATTTCTTTTCTGGGATAATAATTATGAAGTCCAAGAGATGGGCCTAGATATAGGTTTCTTCTCTTTTTTGCTTGATAAGCAGAAGGAAAATCAGATCCTTCCAAACTCAGACTTTGTGTTTTGTTAATGCAGAGCAGGATAAAATAACAGCCTTGGAGGCAAGAGGGACCAGAGCCCATCATTATCTGTGCACCGCAGCCGCAGGAGAACGTCGAAAGAAACCAAACCAGAGGACCTCTCGTCGCCACAGTCTCTTTCCGCACAGGCCACATTCTGAACTGAAATGTGAAGCCCTGTTTCCAATTAAGTTGCTTGTCTTACCCTACAATCCAGAGTAACTACGGGAACTTGTAAGAGACTTTACGTGCACCCATAGTTACTGCACCACCTTGTGAAAACCTATGGGAAATTCATATTGCAAGCCAGAGTAAATTATTCTTACACCAGAGCAAGGACTCCCCATAGTTACTCTGGATTGCGCCCTAAGAGCCCCGTTGTTACCCTTGAGCTCTTTCTGAAAATATTCTGGTTGTGCAAAATACAAACTTGTGAGTCTACTGGTATGCTTGAGAAAACTGGGAAAGATGCCTCTAAAGTTGAGATGTCCATGCACTCACATCAGAAATTAGCCTGCAAAATGTAATTCTTTGCACCTCCAATAGCTACTCCATTGGCTCAATGGCTTTGGATCCATTGGATAGACATGGATCCTATGGATCATACTCACGATACGATCCTAACCAATGTAGGTTGGCACAATGTACCCATTTTTCTATTCCTGTGGTAGTGTGGGGAGGCCGGTGCACATCCATGCGCTGGCTGAACTTCCCCAGAAGTGACACAGAAGTGCCTTTTGCACATCTACCTACCTACCTACCTACAGTATTTATATACCGCTTTTCAACTAACTAACTAACAAGTTCAAAGCTCCAAATTGCAGGTTAGGATTGCGCTATCAGTGGTTTGCTCAGAGGCTATCACACATAGACATGCACATTATTCCACATAGCCCCTTGCACATTATTTCCTTTGAAGCTTTTGAAGAAATATAATGCATTATATAATGTTAAATCTAATACTCAAATCTAATGTTCCACCTCTTCCAGCCAAATTTAGGCTGAGATCCTCAAGACACTTTCCTGGGAGTAAGATCCATTGAACACAATGGGGCTTACTTTTGAGTAGAGATGGTTTGGCTTGTGCTCTATGGGAACAATCCAGAGTAACTACGGGGAGCCCTTGCTCTGATGTAAGAACAATTTACTCTGGATTACAATATGAATTTCCCATAGGTTTTCACTAGGTGATGCAGTAACTACGTCAACATAAATGTCTCTTACATGCCTCCGTAGTTACTCTGGATTGTAGGGTAAGTCTCCAAAATCAGGGCGTGCATTAGATTCAGTGGTTAATTAGATTCAAGCAATTGTGGTGTTTTGATTATAAGTATATGGTGTGCATTAGATTCGATGGTGCTTCATATTTGAGTAAATGTGGTAGATTTTCACAGTTCGAAGACTCAGAAATCTCTGGAATTATGGCTGCAATTAACGTCTGCAACAGATTCTCTGAATGAAAAAGCAGCAGCCGAACAAGTCAGTATCTCCAGAGCAATTTTCTACATCTGGCTCCCTCGGTCACCAAACTTAATAGTCATTTGTAAACCTGCTCAACTCATCAGAAAATTTCATAATAAAGATCATTTCTGGTCGGTTGCAGATGCTCGGGTAATGGAGTTCACAACTGCTGGAGATAGAAGAGACGGAAAGTCTCCAGGCTTATGTAGAAGGCCATGGCGAACCATCTGCCTTAATGAAACATTAATTAATGAGAACAATTCTCTCCAATTTCTTCTTCATGGGCACGAGTTTCCATCACACATCATTTTCTATCACTTTGATACATCTTCTGTACCTTCAGTAGAAATCAGATTCTGCCATATACTCCACAGAGAATCAATGAATTTTTTTCTATAAGAAGGATCCTATGGACCTATTTCTGAATATTGCATAGGACTGGCCCCTGAATATTGCATAGGACTGGCCCCTTGAAGAGGACAGCTGAACCATCTGGTTAAGGTAGGGTTGCAATATGTCCCGAAAAACGAACAATCCTGATTTTTGAGGTTTTTATTCACATACGGGCAAATGGGACAGAGCAGAGGGTCCTGTCCTGGTTTTGTGGAAGAGAATTATGGCAACTCTAGCGTAACCCTTAGATGACCAACCGGATCCATTGACCCGCAATTATAATTTAAGCAAATTAGGCTATTTTTAGATGGTCATCTAAGGGTTGGAAGCTTAAAGAGGACTCTCATCTCTACCTACTAGACCCATGATCTTTTGTGTCCACCTCAAGAGGAGTGGCGGGAAGTGGTGGCTGTGAGCATCTCCTGAGCATTTCCTCCGTAGAGTAAATGGTTCTTGGACTGAGATTTCCAGGTCCTAACCTCTTCCTCCTCCTGATCTCTGGCCTCTGGGATCTGTTCCTGAGCCTTGCATCGACTTATTGAATGGAATTCAATGGGAATGAAAACCAGATGTGTCCCCAGCTTTGTGCTGGCACAGAATTTAAAGGGAGACTGAATGACAACTGGGAACTTGGGACCAATTTGGGATCTGGTAGGACACCCCACTACAAAGCATAGGTTTGATTTGCTGCAACGATCGAATATGTTAGTAAAACGCTAGGCTATTCTGTGATGTGGCTTTCTTTGCGTTCCAGCCGAGCAAGTCCCAATGACATACCCCCCTTTGTGTGTGAATGTGCCCAGGCACATGCGTGCGCAAGATTTTATTTTCCTAGAGGGAGAGACTTTGGATGGAAACTTAATTCATTGTTTGAAACATCAGTCATGTGTAAATGTGTCTCCACGCTCTTAGGGCACAATCCAGAGTAACTATGGGGAGCCCTTGTTCTGGTGTAAGAACAATTTGCTCTGGATTGCAATATGAATTACCCATAGGTTTTCACTAGGTGGTGCAGTTACACTAGGTGGTACACGTAATGTGTCTTATGTGCTCTCTTAGTTACTCTGGATTGTAGGGTATGTATGAATAAAGATCATATGAATAAAGAATGAGCTGTTTTGTTGACAGCTCAATTCAGAAATTAAAAGCAGATGAACAAACATGTCCTGCCTTAAACTTGGAGTTCAATATGAATTTCCCCTAATACTGAATCTATTTACGGTTGAATGTTAATGGAGAGATTGCATGACTAATTACTGTGTTAATTACCATTATGGCAAACGGGTAGGGGGAAAATAGTTTAGGGACCAGCAAAACAGTTCTACAACACATCTCTTGCATGGGGGGGGGTGGTTGAATGGGATTGCAACCCCCAATCCCATTTTCTACCCCCTTAAGCCTGTCATTGGCAATCAGAGTGAGCAGGTCCAGCTTCTCAGCTGTTCTTGCCGGTAGAAGGAGGACGGGGTGGGCTGAGCCAGCCGAAATGGCAATTATTCCAAGTATGTCACCCGACAGCCGGGTGTTTTGTGCATAGCAGCTGAGCTCACCCAGAAGCCGCACACTCCCTATTCCCGATCACTCGTCTCCTGCCACACACATAGGATTCCTCAGGGCCTCACTGCTATCCTGGGGAAAGTGTGGCACCCAGATTCCCCAGCCTGAGGACGCGCATGGATTCGGGATTGCGCATGTAGCTTCAGCTGTTCACTCAGACCACAAGTGGACAATTCTGGAGGATGTTATACCAAGGAATCTAGACCACTGGCGACCTTGTTCTGCAGGAATATCATATTTATTTAATGTGCCATTGAATCTAATGCGCACCCTAATTTTAAAAGGCTTGAGGTTTTTTTTAAAAAAATGTTCACTGTAATGAACAACTGCACACTATACATTGTACACATTGTGTACATTGAACACATTGTAATGTGCAACTGCAAAGCAGCTGCAAAATTTAGGGCGCAGTCCAGAGTAACTACGGGGAGTCCTTGCTCCAGTGTAAGAACAATTTACTCTGAATTGCAGTATGAATTTCCCATAGGTTTTCACTAGGTGGTGCCGTAACTATGGCTGTAATCCTAAAGACACTTTCCTGAGAGTAAGACCCACTGAACACAACGGAGCTTACTTTTGAGTACACATGGTTAGGATTGTGCTGTATGTCAATGTAAATATCTCTTATATGCTCCTGTAGTTACTCTGGATTAATGTTACACAAACACAATGAGGATTTACATGATAATCCTTTTTTCAATTGATTTTTAGACAGCTGGGGTGCCCTTCAGGGGGAAGGTGGAGTACAAATCTGATAGATAGATAGATAGATAGATAGATAGATAGATAGATAGATAGATAGATAGATGGGCGGATGGGCGGACGGGTGGACGGGTGGACGGGCGGACAATGGGTTAATGTTATGATTAATATTCATATTAGAATCCAGAGTAAGTTGTTCTGACACTGGGGCAAGGACTCCCCATAGTTGCTCTGGATTTTGCCCTAAGTTTCAGAATCACGGTGATAAAATGAGATTTTTGCCCAGCCTGCAGAAACTGCCTCCATTAAGGGGAACGGGAGAGAAGAGGCAAAATATTGAAGATGTGTCAAGATTTCATATGTCACTTGACCCCGTTGCGGCATTATAAGATTAACTTGACAGCATTATTGAACAAATAAATATGGAGCAAGTCTTCCTCCAAGAAAATGTGATGTGTATCTTTGCCACAGACAACAGACACATGACGTATGGCCTTATTTGAAAGGGATAGATCACGCAATAAGAATTATGAATTTCAAAAAAATCCTTGCTTTGATCCAAGATGATTCGCGAGGGTCTTGCATCAAGTATCAACCCTCTTATTTTGGCACCTTGCATTGTGACCAGGTGGGTAAAAAAATAAGTGGCGTCGATAGGATGGTGCAGGGGATTGCAAACGATGCCACTTGGAGTGGTATATGATAACAGTGATGTTATGACATATCATCTATATCAGGATCCTTTAGGGTGATTGATAAATAAATAAATAAATAAATAAATAAATAAATAAATAAAGAAAGAAAGAAAGAAAGAAAGAAAGAAAGAAAGAAAGAAAGAAAGAAAGAAAGTATTGGCATCCATCAGTCTTGAAAGACTATGGTATAGTGCTCAACGCTGTATGTGAAGCATGAACGATAGGGTAGATTAATATGGAGGATAGGCTGTTACCCAAGCAGCAAATCCCCCCTCTCCACCCCAATGAAATAGATTGGAACGGCAGAGCCAATACAATTGGTTCCAGCTGCGTCGCACAGCTGGCCTGAGGACAGGAGCTCACCCTGTCTTGTGGGGACCCGGGTCTTGAACCGTGGCCTGATTAACCTTGGTTAACAGGCAGACCCCCAAATCCAGAGTAACTACGGGAGCATGTAAGAGACTTTACGTGCACCCATAGTTACTGCACCACCTAGTGAAAACCTATGGGAAATTCATATTGCAATCCAGAGTAAGTTGTTCTTACACCAGAGCAAGGACTCCCCATAGTAACTCTGGATTTTGCCGATAGTGTCATAACCACTTGCGCCACCCACAGCCACACATTTAGAAATAAATAAATAAATAAATAAATATCTCATATATGTTATCTGACTAAAATTACTGGTTAAAATCATTACTGGCTAAAATTGTGAAATCTTAAAATTTTTTAAAATAATACTATCACGTTTGCAATTTGCCAATGGAAGGCTGCCTTGGTTCCTTCAAATGTTAACTAAATATTTAAAGGCAATTCTCATTTAATAATTCATTCAATTAATCCATTTACAATATAAAGTTTCTTGAATCTACTTCCTAGACTATTGATTAGGAGTTTAGATAAGTAAGCAGAGCCTGTTGTAAAGAATATCTGATATTCTGATTTTATTTTCAGACTTCTTCCAATATTCTGTTCATTTATTTTTAAAAAAAGTATTTTAAAATTAAAATTTTTTAAAAAGTATTTTAAAACAAATTTAAAATTGTTGTTATTTTGGAATTTGTGATGTATCACCGTTGATTTGAATTTCAATGGAATTTTATAGGCCCATCAGAAATTATGTTGTCCTCCTTTAAAGAAACCCACTCAAATAACTCATTAGGACGATTCTGTGGTTATCCAAAAATATAATTTTAGCCCCTTTGTAAAGCAGGAACTACCAGGAGCGCACAATGGGGATGACGATAATTCAGTAATACGGCGGATCTGTGCTGGTTGAGGAATATCCCACACTTCCAACCTGAAAGTGACGTGATCCCCGCAGATGGCTTTGATGGGATTTTCTTCCCCATTATTTAACATTTAATAGGAAAAGAATCCTTCACTCCTTTAACATATTCAGCACAAGTGTTTTGTCTGGAAAGGGTGTCACATCCCTGGTAGGCAACGTCAAATTACACGGTATTTTTGTAGGAAATTATGTTTAGTCTTGGGAACTCAAAAAGCTGCTTTTCCCCTAATAAACACTGTCAACGGAGGGAAATTCCTTGAAAGGAGGATTGTAGAGAGGGTAGAGACACTAAACCTACAATCCAGAGTAACTACGGGAGCACGTAAGAGACATTAACATCAAGACAGCTATGACACCACCTAGTGAAAACCTATGGGAAATTAATATTGTAATCCAGAGTAAATTGTTCTTACGTCGGAGCAAGGACTCCCCATAGTTATGTACTCTGGATTGTGCCCTATCTTAAGTCTTCACCATTGGTGCAAGTAGTGCCGGAGTGATCATTAGACCAACTTAGGGGGAAGATCTCAGATGAATGATGGAAGTAGACAAATATTACACTAATATTCTGGGACATAGCATATCCCAGTCCTTTATAGCTCTACTCAAAAGTAGTCCATCATTAGGCCAATGTAGGGGGAAGATCTCAGATGAATGATGGAAGTAGACCACTATTATGCAAATTTTCTGAGAGATAGTGGCTGCAATCCTAAACACATTTTCCTGGGAGTAAGACCCATTGAACACAGTGGGACTTACTTCTGAGTAGACATGGATAGGCTTGTGTCCAGTATGTCCCAATCTTTTATAGCTCTACTCAAAAGTCATCCATCATTCGGCCAATGTAGGGGAAGATCTCAGCTGAAAAATGAAAGTAGAGAAATATATGAATATTCTGGGAGATAGTATGTCCCAAGGGCTGTGGGTGGCACAAGTGGCTAAGACAGTGTGCTTGTTAACCAGAAGGCCAGGGTTCGAGACCCGGGTCGGCCCCACAAGACAGGGTGAGCTCCTGTCCTTAGCCCAGCTCTGCGATGCCAGCTGGATCCAATCGTATTGGCTCTGCCTTTCCATTGGACTAATTCAGTGGCGTGGAGAGGGGGGATCTGCTGCTTGGGTAACAGCCTGTCCTCCATAACAATCCAACCCAGGCTTTTGTGCTTCGCATGCAGTGTATGCAGCGCCAAGCACGATACCATAGTTTTTCAAGACTGACGGAGGCCTGCTGCAGTATGTCCCAGTCCTTTACAGCTCTACTCAGAAGTAGTCCCATTGAGGCTAATTATTCAAAGCATTCATAGGGACTCACTTCTGAGTCATCAGCTTACTGACACAACTGATTCAAGTGCACATGAGTCAGCAAAATAAAAAAAAAGTGTTTTTGTGACTCAGACGTGAATGTCCGTCCTGGGAATAAATGCACTATAATTGGCATACCTTTTAATTTGTTATAACTTCAGACCATCTGGCAAACATGCAGTTGTCACCTTACTTACTCCACTAAGTTCAGAGTTATCTTGGCTTGCGTCGCGGTGTCGGAAGGGGCAGGGGCAGGTAAATAACATGCAGCTCAATGGTTTCCATGCTCAGATTTATAGTGCCCGAGGCCAATGGATGTGCTCAAGGAGCAGGAGATTGCAGTCTGCACAAGATCACCCCCAAGCTGTACTACTGTAGCTAGAAGGTACAGTCGCTACTATGGGCAAGTCTGGCAGTATCTGGGGTGTGCGTATTTGTTCAATGGCTAAACACTGTGTCCATCTGTCTTCTATCAGTTTGTCTGTCCATCAGTCACTCAGTCAATCAATCAGTCAGTCAGTCAATCACCATCAATGACTCAATCCATCATCTCTGAATGTATGCTTAAAATGGTGAGCATAGTGCACAGCCTTCATTCATTCATTCATTCATTCATTCATTCATTCATTCTATATCTCGCCTTCCTTCCCTTATAATTCATTCATTCATTCATTCATTCATTCATTCATTCTATATCTCGCCTTTCTTCCCTAATCAAAGGGAACCCAAGGCGGCTAATAATAATTAAAAACAACAATAAAACACCATTAAAAGTAGATAATCATAAATACAGATTAAAACACAATTAAAATACAGTTAAAATACAGATTACACAAAAACGTTAAAACATCCCTCCAAAAAATTTACAATAAAAACCAGCTAGAAACAATACTAAAAAATACCTTACTTTTAAATGCTGTGTAGAATTTGCAGAGAACTTTCAAGCAATCCACAGACATGTACAACAGCCCTAAAAGGTAGACCAGTATGCTGATTTTATGTTTTACATGGAAAACATGCGCTAGGTTCTGGTTACTGGAGATGCTTGGAATTTACAGCTGAATAAAATAAAGAAAATTAAACCATAAAATAAAATAAAACCATAAATCTTAAAGATCCTGCCTTGCCGCAAGTCTTGAAATTTTCAGCTTACCCATAAAATAAAAGTTAAAAGATGGTGCCTTGCCCCAATGAACTGGAATCCAAGGTGAGATGGGCCAGACACTCATCTACCTCACAGGGTTGTTGTGAGAACATAAGCAGGGGAAGAACTAAGGGCAAAATCCAGAGTAATTAAAGGGGAGTACTTGCTCCGGTGTAAGAACAACTTACTCTGGTTTCCAATATGAATTTTCCATAGGTTTTCACTAGGTGTGCAGTAACTATGGGTACACTATGGGTACACATGGGTACTCTTACATGCTCCCATAGTTACTCTGGATTTGGGGGTATAGCTAGTTTTGTAAGCTGGCTCAGGCATGGGAAAGGTGGGGTGCAAATCCCTGAAATGAATGAATGAACGAACAAACAAACGAATAAAATTAATAACCTTTGGCCATCTTACACCCTCAACTGCCATGCTTTTTCACTCCCCTTATAGCGTTGCCATCATTTTCTTCCACAATATTCGGACAGGACTCTCTGTCCCGTTTACCAGTATGTGAACACAATCCCCCAAAATTGGGATTGTTCCTGCTTTTCGGGATATATGGCAACCCTACCTTTACAAAATCGAGAATCCTTGGGAGGAAGAGGGAGTTGGGATCTCTCACTCGATGTGCTCGCTTAGGCAAAATGCTTTTGCTGGCTGCTTGGAACACAGAAGCTTTTTTGATTTCAGTAATTTAATTCAAGAAGGCAGGGCTAGCCTACCTTTTTATCTAAATGAATTTATCGATGGAAGGGAAATGGATGCATCTCCAGATCTGCAGTGGCTGGCCATGTCTAAGATGATTAGGCTGATGACTTCACAAAGCAGTTTCTCCCCCTCAATCTCCAGGAAAAGTGAAATCAGACACAGGGCACAATCCAGAGTAACTACGGGGAGTCCTTGCTCTGGTGTAAGAACAATTTATTCTGGATTGCAATATGAATTTACCATAGGTTTTAACTTGGTGGTGCAGTAACTACGAGTGCACGTAATGTCTCTTAAGTGCTCATGTAGTTACCCTGGATTGTAGGGACAATGTCATCGAGAACCACATGGGTCTAAGTGAGGATCAGACCTCCTAAATCTCAAATTTCAATCTCATCCAGTGTCCAGGATTAAATCTCACTCCTGATCCAACTTCATCTTCAGCCTTGGACTCCTGGGACTTTTGGAGGGAGTCTAGCATAACAGGAGCTATTAGGATCTCCAGTCATAGAATCCTTGAATCCTAGAGATGGAAGGGACCCAGTGGGTCATCTAGTCCAACCCCCTGCCCCTAGCAGGAAATCCTCCTTGAGCATCCCCAACAGGTGCACATTGAACAGTGGGTCATCTAGTCCAACCCCCTACCCCTAGCAGGAAATCCTCCTAGAGCATCCCCGACAGGTGTTCGTCTAGCCTCTGTCAGTTTTTCAGTCCATCAAAGTGAATTTCCATAGGCTGGCCAGATTTCTCCATTTCCCATCCATCATCTAAGACCGACCCTGTCAGGAGTGGGAATAACACTAAAAAAATGATGTTGCTTCTGGTGGCCCTACAACTGTCAGATCTTCACTGGGGCCAGGTTCTTCTGTGGGGCTAGCCTTCCACTTTTCTGTGATGTCTGAATGGCGTCAGATAATATAATATGATTATGGTTGCCATATGTCCCAGAAAACAGAGACAATCCCTATTTTTGGTGATTGTGTTCACAATCCAGAGTAAATTGTTCTTATGTTGGAGCAAGAACTCCCTGTAGTTACTCTGGATTGCGCTCTATCTTAAATCTTCACTATTGGTGCAAATAGTGCCGGAGCGATCATTAGACCAACTTAGCGGGCAGAACTCAGATGAATGATGGAAGTAGACAAACATTACACTAATATTCTGGGTGATAGTATATCCCAGTCTACAGACAGCAGCGTAACTTGGGTGGAGGAAGAGGGGCACATGCCCTGGATGCTGTGCCCCCAGGGACACCCAACTGTTCCCAGGCATTTCCCAGTCACCCCACTTGAGTTCTCCCCAGAGTGCTAGTATGGCCTTGCATCCCATTACTTTCCCTTTGACGCTTTCTGCAAGCCTTCAGATCACGCAAGGCTATACTGGTGAGAATCCCAGTTCTTCAGAAAAACTTGGGACTGACATCATGGCCTCACTGCCCCGAATGCCATGACAGTTCAGGTCCAACCTTATTATACAATGCTTTTTTATCCACGTATTTGACTCAACATGAATGCCCCCTGCAAATCATAATTTTAAGTTGCCAAACTTGTCTCTAGATTGTCATGTGGTTAAGGGGTTTGGGACCGGAGAGATCATTTAGAAGAGCCCCACTGGGTTAAGACTATTGGGTTAAGACCCCATTGACTATCACTGTTCAACATGTGTACATACCCTACAATCCAGAGTAACTATGGGACGACATTAGAGGCACTTGCTCTGGATTGCTGTATGCATTTCCCAAAGGTTTCCCATAGGTGGCACCGTAACTATGTCGGTGTAAAAGGTCCCGTAGTTACTCTGGATTGTAGTCATAGTGTAGCCTGCTTGAAGTAGAGCTCTGTTATATACCACGGTGGCATCAAATCGAGTATAAAAATACTCACATGTACTTAAAAATACTTTAAAAACTGCTTTTCGTACTGTTGTAGAGAGGCAGTCATGCAAGCAATCATTCACCTGATTGCTTGTCATTCAGGGGGGATTGTGTTCACATACTGGCAAATGGGACAGAGGTTCCTGTCCTGATCTTGTGGAAGAAAATTATGGCAAACCTATCCAGAACCGAGCCCTATTGGATAACGGGACAATCGGTATATTATGGCCCTGTTGATGGGAGCATCACTAACTTCTTTATCAGACCCTCTCTATTGTTGTGTTGGTATACATTCTGTTTATAACACCGCAATCCTAACCATGTCTACTGCAAATTAGTTGGGAGTAGGCTGCAATCCTAAAGACACTTCCCTGGGAGTAAGACCCATTGAATACAATGGGGGTTACTTTGGAGTAGACATGGTTAGGATTGTGCTGTGTGACAACGGTGTGTTGTCAACAACAAGTGTGACAACACGGTGCACGTTTCCTTTTCCGCTTTGCACCGCAAGGAAACCGTGGCTTGCGCAGCTGCGCCAAACCCTATTTTGAGGCTATAAGGCCGATGTCTTTGTTGCACCTGTAACAATATCAATCACAAATCACAGCAGAGGGTCGTGGCATCAAATAGAAATAACAGGATGAAATTTGGCCCAGCCTGTTTCACTTTCCAGCTATTTCAGGAAACGGCCAGCTGAGATGATTTTTTTTTTCAGTCCTTCCTCTTTCAAACATGGAAGGGTCCATGTTTAAGACATATTAAAAGAGATGAGGAGGGTGAAGCCCACTGCTGGAGGGAGGGAGGGAGGGGGCTGCCCGAGACATAAGGCACTAGGACCTAGGAGGAGTCCTAGCCAAACTGGCAGGAATTTCTTGCTTGTAGCTCAGACAACAAAGGCAGAGTGTGGCTGGTTTTCTCTCTCTCAGCATCTCCACCCAGCGAGCTGAAAACTGGTGAGTAAAAGCATGAGATTTTCCCAGCGGAAAGTAACTGATGTCAAGAAGGGGAAAGCAATGTACGGCAGGCTTTCAGTGCTCCTGGATCTCAATGCCTCGGTTTCCCCTATTGCAAAGTTGCATTGATAGTCCATTGTCTTCCCAAGATCTTTTGGGAAGGGGGTCTTCTGAAATCAGTGGGAGGGGGAAAGCTTTTGCAAGTCCGAGCATTAAATTAAAAAGTCCCCCAGTTGCAGTGACAATAGGAAGGTCAGAGGCAGGTCATGGTGACAGAGCCTGTGGATGAGAAATGGATGGGTGACAGAAGGAAACCAACAGCTTTTCCTCGGATTTGTACCTGATCGCTGAACCTTGGACCGTAATCCCATTTCTGCTGTGTGCGATGAGCAGATGTGAGCCGCCTGCTAATACTTTTGGTGTGGCCAAGCCATAGAATTATGCGGGATCCAAGGCTTGGGTTCCAAGTTGGTTCCAGCATGCAAGATCTCGGCTCTTTGGGCTTACGGGATCTTTCCCGTGAAGCCTCCATAAATCCAGTGCATCCAATCTTATTCATGGTAATCATCCTAGACTAGAGCTTGGAACAATGCAAGGTGTGTTCATGGGGGCGTGATGCGGTTGCGCCTGTAAAGCACCTGTGACCATTGAAAATCAGTCCGTAAAGAGGAAAGTGGTGCAAGGTAGTTAAAACCTGCCCTGATTCAATGACACCAGATGTGAACACCGCAGGGGACCAAAATAAATTTTAATTCACCACGAACGTAATGCAACAGTTAGGATTTTTGACTGCATTGAGTTTGCATTTTTTAAAATCATAAATCAAGAATGATCCCTGAAATTGACTGATGCAGAGGAGACGAGATCTGTCTTTCTGTACAGCCTGGCACAAAGAGAACCACACTGTTGTCCGTCCGTCTGGTCTAGTGTCATTCCCATATTAAATGGCCCTAGGAAGACTACACAATAGGATTGCAGATATCTCTGAAAGCCCCAGAGATAAGGTGCTGCTTCTCCAGTCTGTGGATTATTCAGACTTCTTTGACCGTGACAGGATTGTCTCATCCTTGCAAGTTCCCCTAGTTATTTCCACACATCTAAACAGCAGCAACTTCTGTGCGCTTTTTCCATGTTCTTCCTGGTGTGTCTCCAACAAGGAGATGTCTCCATCCCCCAAATCCCTTGGTATCCAGGTATAGCAAGAAATTCCCTAGGTGTATTTAGGTCCAACGCAATCCTCTCTAGGTGATAGAATACTAGCCATTCAATCCAGTGTATATCAACTCAGAAGTCAGCTTACCTCCCAGTAAGGGTATATAGGATTTCAGCTTCAGCCTGGTTCTTGTACTGCTGGAAACATTTCCATAAATAACAAGAAATCCTCCAAGGAAATGTAAAACATGGAGCATTTCAAAGGAGGGTTCCTTGTCTTTAAAAGAGTCCCAATTTAACCCCCTGCCCCTTGCAATATATTTTCTAGATGTTGGGAGATTTTGGATCTGGATGTTGGATCTAGATGATGGAGTGGGTGTATGTCATTGGTTGATCTAGATGGTGGGAGATGGTGGATCCGAATGGAGGGAGTTGATGGATCTCTGGATGCTGGGAATTGGTGGTTCAGGGTGGTGGGAGTTGGTGGCTCTGGGTGGTGGATCTAGTTGTTGGGAGATGTTGGTTCTGGATGGTGGGAGATGGTGGATCTAGGTGGTGGATCTGGATCTAGTGGTGGATCTGATGGATCCACATGGTGAATCTGGATGTGGATCTAGATGGGAGATGGTGAATCTATATGGTGGGAGATGGTGGATTGGGATGGTGGGAGATGGTGGATCTGGTTGGTGGGAGATGGTGGATCCACATGATGAGTCTAGATGGTGGGAAATGGTGGATCTAGATGGTGGCAGATAGTGGATCTGGTTGGTAGATGGTGGGACATGGTGGGTCTAGATAGAGGGAGATGGTGGATCTGGATGGTGGGATATGGTGGATCTGGATGATGGATCTAGATGGGGAGAGATGTTACAATATTTCTTTCTGCTTCTCATAATTGTCCTTCCACCTCTTCTCCTCTGCCGCAGCTTCACAACTTTAGGGGTCACCGAGCTATGGAACTTGATTTTGGACACTTTGACGAAAGAGACAAGGCGTCCAGAAACATGCGAGGTTCCCGTATGAATGGCCTGCCCAGCCCCACTCACAGTGCCCACTGTAGCTTCTACCGGACCCGGACTTTACAAGCACTGAGCAACGAGAAGAAGGCGAAGAAAGTGCGTTTCTATCGTAATGGGGACCGCTACTTCAAGGGGATTGTCTACGCTGTCTCCAGTGACCGCTTCCGCAGCTTTGACGCCTTGCTGGCCGACCTGACCCGGTCTCTATCCGATAACATTAACTTGCCTCAAGGAGTTCGCTACATATACACCATCGATGGCGGCCGAAAGATCGGGAGCATGGATGAGCTGGAGGAAGGTAATTAATTAACAGTTGACGATGACTGCAGTGTGGATGGCGATGGGGGGGGAGGTCAATCCAGAATGGCAGTCCATCCCCAGTTAAGAAATCCAGTTATGGGCCCATCACCCAATGGAAGAAGAATTCATCCACTGGTTCTTTGTCCACCCACAACTTTGGGTGGGTCTAGATGACCTTCTTCCAAAACTGCCTTATTCCAAATCAGTTGATTCATCTAGAATGGCATTCCACAGTCATCTGCTGACAGTGGTGTGCTGTACCACCATAGTGCCCAGGGCTGTGACATCATGTGGCCACGTGATGTTGTGATGCCACTCCCTGGAGGAGGTGACCCTGGCAGTTTAATGCGCCAAGATCCTTCTCCCAAGGAGGATCCCCTTCAAGAAAGCCTCCAGTGCCTCTTTCTTTGGGGAGAACCCAAAGAGAACTGCCTTTGGGTGCAAGACCGTAACTCCCAGATTATCCCCGATAGAAGGGTCCCCACTGTTTTCCATGAAAGAGAAGACACTTGAGAAGGAATGGGGGTGCAAGCTGCAAGTGACTCCCCCATAGAAGCCAGGAGCTCCCAGAGCACCACAGATCTGGAGTGCTGCTGATACTGGTTGTCGCCCAGTAAGTCCGAGCCTGGCACTTGTCCCCTACAGCACCCAGGATACCTGTCTAGGACACCCACAATACCGAGGACTTTCCTAATTAATTAGCTTGCCAATTAATTCTAACTGAGCTTGGGTGGCTCACTATGCGCTTTCCATACAGTGTTGTTCTCCTCTCCGCACCTGAAACTATGCATCAGTTCTGACTTGGGGGTGTGTCCGCGATGCCGATATGGGGATCAGAATGTGTTTACGGGTGTGTGTGACTTCTTTGTGTTGAGATTGTGGGTGTGTTTCCGTCACATGTATGTGTATTCGAAGAAAAATGTTTATGGGGTGGGGGAAAGGTGTCGCTATGACTTCAAATGGTTCTTCCATCTGTCAGTGGATTCAGACTCTCCTATGGATTGGGGGTGTTAAGCTCAACCTCTCCATTGAAATTCTAGTATGGGAGAAATCTGCGTCCTATAGTACAGAGGTGTGCATCTGTGCGCAGATTCAGTGGTAAATGTGCAGATCCATGTACAACCTTTTTCTGGAGAGGAATGATGTGGACATTGGAATATAGTCTGGGGTGGGTGTTTTTAGCCTTCCCTTAGGAGCAGGTCTGCAATGTAATTGACTCTGCGCTGCACCCTGCGCATCATTGCTGCTTGCGCTGCACAGAAGGGGGTGTGCCCGGGATATCTGGAAGAGTGGGTGTGAATATGAATGCATGCAGTGCAGTTGGGGGGAAAGGCTTTGTGAAAAGTACTTTTTTCCCTATGGGTGTGCCTGTGTGCAGCCACGTATATGTATAGGGCTGTGAAAAATCAACGCCCTGTGCCATACGGCTTCTGCATCGTGCATGACTTGCCGGTGTGCGAAGGTGAATTTGCAAGCAAATCCCCATGTGCAGAAACCACACCAGCGGCCAATAAAACCCATGAATGGCCACAAAGCTCACAAGATTATTTAAGTACAAAAAAGGAGCATGGCTGAGGTCGTCCGACATCTAGTCTTAGGAGGTTTTGATTATTATTTTCCTATTGCTCGCCTTACCGAAACAATGGGAAATAAATAAATAAATTTTAGTTCACTGCAAGGAGTGGTTCTCCTGGATCTGATACCTGTGGCTTTTCAGACACAGCGACGGCCGGATCTGGGGTGGTTATTACATTTGGAAGCACGAGACATTGATGTGTGTCTGCAGGGTGTGTCCCCTTTGTTTGGGGTGAATGTGTCCAGAAGGTGACTCTGTGGAACATGAGAGCGGAGAGGTCTTGCTATTCCCAATGGGGAGGGAGGTGTGTATGTTGAGAAGGGGGGGGGTTATAGGAACAGGGTGTGAGTAGGATCTGCTGGGGAGGGTGAGAGGGTATCCAGTATGCTTGTAGTGATCTGTTGCCAAGGGACTGTGTTGCCTGTAGGAAGGAGTATAGAGCAGTCCGGTAGTATGCCTTGTTCTTAGGGTGCCTTGTTCTTAGGGTGCCTTAGGGTGGTGTATGTTTTAACACTAAAGATGATGTCTACAGAGGAAGAGGTGGTAAAATGAATGAGCACAGTGGATCTCTGAAGGCACTAAACATATCAATGGACAATGAGGAGTTTCTGTCTTTGATGAGTTCAGGAGTGGTGGATTTGTAGGATTATCCTCCTATAGGATTTGTCCCGCGTTGTGCCTTTACCCCTGCTTGAGAATATAGGTATCTGCCCCTATATTGCAGTCCTAGAATCCTTGCAGACACTAAAGATCAATGCCTTATTCTGGTGTGTCTGTCTCAGTCCATGGATAGGCTCTCTCCAGTCCCATTGCCGGCCTCATGCTAGCATTGAATGGAACAGCACGGATCAATGATGTCATTCCTTGGAAAGACAAGCCCCAGAGGTAGGATTTCCAGGGATGACATCATGGTGTGGGAGACTGACCAGGCCGGCTTTGTTATCACGTTGTCATTGACGGAACCCGATATGCATAATATCCCATAGATCCAGGGGTGGTGCTGCAGAGATTAATTTATGCTTTGTCTGTCAGAAATACATCTTTTCTCCCTCCCCCCACCCTATTGTTTCTGGAATTTTATGAAATCCCACAACTCGCTTCCTGCTTTCCGCTCTTTGTTTAGGAAACAACTTCTCTGATGTAAGGCAATGGAACTTTATATAAGCAGCCTTCTCTATACCAGCCCTTGTGACTGTGAAAGGGGTGGGTCGGGTAATAAAGTTCCATGAATGTATGTCATAACAGAAATGCACTGTGATCATGTACCCGTTCTGGATTTGTGCATTTCCAACCTCTGCCCCATTAACAATTTTTATCTTATAAACTCTCTGGGGCAGGGATCTAATATTTTTACATTATATGTGGGATCGGTCCCATAGATTCACGGTATTTACTTGAATCGAACACTCACCCTTTTCAGCCTAATTCAGTCTCCAAAACTGGGGTACGCATTAGATTTGATAGTTAGATTTGAGTAAATATGGTATTTTGATTATCAATTTACAGATGCACATTAGTTTTGATGGTTAGATTTGATGGCTTTGGGTGTCGCAAGTGTTTAAGACACTGTGCCTGTTAACCAGCAGGCCAGGGTTCGAGACCCGGGTCCCCACAAGACAGGGGAGCTCCTGTCCTTAGCCCAGCTCTGTGATGCAGCTGGATCCAATCATATCGGCTCTGCCATTCCATTGGACTATTTCAGTGGCGTGGAGAGGGGGGGATTTGCTGCTTGGGTAACAGCCTATCCTCCATATCAATCGACGCAGGCCTTTGTGCTTTGCATACAGCGTCCAGCACAATACCATTGTCTTTAAAAACTGATGTATGCCAAGTAATTAGATTTGAATAAATATGGTATTTTGATTGTAAGTATAGGGTGCTCATTAGATTCAATGGTGCAGTTGATTCGAGTAAATGTATTTCAGCCTATGCTCCCTGCAGTGCTGACCTCAAGGCCCCACATGTGGGTTAGTCCCACTGTTGGCTTCACTGGCAATCCCACTGCCTTATTTATTAGAATCTTCCCCACTCATGATTCTTCCAACATAATTCATTCCAATTCACTTTCACAACAACCTTGCAAGGTAGGTTAGACAGCAGACAGAGAAAAGGGGTCAAAGCAGACAAAGACAAGATCATGACCAGAACAAGAGGTCTGAACACACATCCCTGTTCTATCTAACATAGGATTGCCATATATCCCAAACAGGGACAATCCCAGTTTTGGGGGATTGTGTTCACATACTGGCAAATGGGACAGAGGGGCCTGTCCCAATTTTGTGGAAGAGAATTATGGCAACATCAGTGACATTTCTTGGTAATTTTTGGAGGGTCCAATTTTGAAAGTGAATCCTCAGTGCTTCTAATCATGCCCAGTGGCGTATTTAGAGCCTCTGGCGCATGGGGGGAACATGATTTTTGGCACCCCCGATTCAACCTCCCCCCAACCCAATACAATAATTTTTGGCTTCACTCTAGGCTAAGGATATCTGCAGTTGAGGATTTCCGGGACAGACTAGTGGAAACTCAGCAGAAACGAAACTCTTAGGCTATAGAATATTTAGTGAAACCATTTTTCTGTGCATCAAGAATTCCGATCCCAAGTTTAGCAATGGACCGTTGCCAACCGGCTGTAGAACGGCAAATCTTACTCCCTAATGTTTGCCGAAGGCCAGCTGGAAATGGAAAGAGACATTAATGGGCTCCGTTTGTAATATATTGCCAGCATTTGGACTTGATTTAGTAGTTGCAACGCAATGGAATTCTCCTGAGAAAGTGACCTCCTTGCTTGTGGGTTGAGGTGGTTCATGCACCGAGAGAGCAGGAAAAACCCAAACTTCAGAAAAATATGATCAAGTCAGTTAATGAGGCTAAATTGCTGCTTAGGGTTACCTGGTCACAGCTAGATATGTTTAATAAATCTTTAAAGTTTCAGGAGATTTGGAGGTTTTGCAGCCCCAACAGACATCTCCATTGGTTCCTTGGCCTCCTCTCCACTTCTTCAGATACAGCAGGCTCTCTGGATATGATGGAGATCCATTTCTAGACACCCCCGCCCGGTATGGCTCCCAAGGGGTGAGGCTCCCTCCAAGTCCAACTGCTCCAACCCCCTCTAGCTATGCACCACCAACCTGGAATGGCTCCAAAGGGATGAGGCTCCCTCCAAAACCAACTGCTCCAACCCCCTATAGCTATGTCATTATGCCCCCCCAACCTGGAATGGCACCAAAGGGGCAAGGCTCCCTCCAAAACTGACTGCTCCAACCCCCTCTAGCTATGCCACGGGACCCCCTACCTGGAATGGCTCCAAAGGGCTGAGGCTCCCTCCAAGATTGACTACTCCAACCCCCTCTTGCTACATCACTGGGCCCTCTGCCTGGCTCAGAACAGGTGAGACTCCGCACAGGTTTGACTGCTCTGACTCCCTCTAGTTATGCCACTGGTCCCCCCAACTTTTAAGTGGCTCCAAAGGGGTGAGGCTACCTCCATGACCAACTGCTCCAACCCCCTGTAGCTACACCACTGGGCCCCCCTCTTGCTCAGAAAGGGTGGGACTCCACACAAGACCAACTGATCTGACCCCCTCTAGCTACACCACTGGGCCCCCACCTGGCTCAGAAAGGGTGAGATTCCCTGTAAGACTGACTGCGCTGACCCCTCTAGCTACACCACTGCACCCCTACCTGGAATGGCTCTGAAGGGTGGGACTCCCTCCAAGACTGACTGCTCCACCCCCTCTAGCTACTCCACTGGGACAGACCACTTTTGAAATATGGAGAATCCAGACATTGTATGAGTTTTATGAGACATCTAGGTGAGGTAATCTAAAGATCAGGAGGCAAAAATAGAGGGGGACTCTAGAAAGATTTGAAGCATGTGAAATTCCCATTTAAATGGCAAACCCCCTTAAAGTGAAAACGGAGGCCACACAGTGGAAATTCAATCCATGCACGGCACATAATGGATGGTCTGAAAGAACTCAGCTGACAGTCGGTGGAATTGGCTCTGATCCTCTGGAGGGCATTCACTGGAAGGGGTTTTCACGGCTACATTTCAAAATGGACTCGACTTTCACACCCTTTGTCTGCAGGGTGTCCTTATCCAGCACGTTGCAGTTGTGTGTGTTTAAGTGACCTTCAGTTGATCTTGGCACTGGACAAAGCACCATTAATTTCAATTATTGCCTGTTTCAGGGGTGCTATAACATGTGTGTCACGAATGAATGAATGAATGAGGGTGCAAACCTAACCAGCATAATGTACCCACTCCCTGTTCCCATGATGGTGTGGTGCATGTCTGTGCATCAGCCTAACCCCCAGGAATAGCGCAGAAGTGTCTTATGGTGCTTTTGTGACATCCCAGGCCAGCATAGGATTTTTGCTAGGACTTGTGCTGGCCTAACCAAGGGTTAGGTTTGCAGAATGAATGAATGAATGAGATTCAGATACCTTCATTGGCATATCAGACAATACAACCACCATCAATAAAAATATACCAAACTACAGGCTCAATAAAATTACAGTATTAGTCAAAAACATAATGAATGAACGAATGCAATTATAGCCTTTCAGGGGTACTATAATATGTGCACAGACAGGCAGGCAGGCAGGCAGGCAGGCAGGCAAGCAGATAGATAGATAGATAGATAGATAGATAGATAGATAGATAGATAGATAGATAGATAGATAGATAGATAGATAGATAGATAGATAGATAGATAGAGTGATAGGCTTCAAAGAAATTAAGAACCGGTTCTCTGTCCATCTGGCAGCCACTTTTAAATGGCTATTTTTAAACTTTATATGTACTATCTCTTGTTAAGAACCGGTTCTATAGAGTAGGTGCGAACCTGCTGGTGCCTACCACTGGATAGATAGATAGATAGATAGATAGATAGATAGATAGATAGATAGATAGATAGATAGATAGATAAGATTTTATTTTTATTAGATAGGGACAATCCCTATTTAGGGGGATTGTGTTCACATACTGGCAAATGGGACAGATGGTCCTGATGGATGGATGGGTAGAAGGATATATAGATATTTTACCTTTTTAAACCTCCTTTTTCTATAAATTGATCTCAAGCTCAACCAGCCCTTGACCTACAATTTAATCTTTCCTCTTTCCTGATATCCACACCCATGTGTACCTGCCATGCCACCCCTTGCTATTGGTGCCTCCTCCGCCAACCACTTTCTCAAAACCGGGTGGATATTACCTTGGAGTAGATTCATGGAAGGCCCATCCATCTGTTACGCTGCTGTGCCATTGGCAAGGTCTTCCCATTACCCCTTAGTTTTTGAGGGGCAATCACTCAGCATGGCCATACCTCTTGGGCACGGCCAGACCTGTTGCATATCTAGTGAGCAAGTACTTGGAGGATCTCAGCATCTTGAATGGACCTGTATATAGTCCTAGGATAGGATTACAGTTCTGCTCTAAATATCGGGGAGGTTGACACATATTTCCTTCTCTATTTTTGTCATTCACTCCCACCCATATTATTGCTGACCTCAGTCATCCTGAGTAGACAATCATAGGATAGTAAAGTGCCACATATTTATTGACTAACGGAATAAACTGGGAATTGCTGAGCACGGGTGGGCATCAACTATGCATCAGGTACTGGTGCTGCCACTGGGCAGTAGACACTTGGTGGTGCTCACCAACAGGCACAAAGCACTGAAGGGTACAAAGGGCAGTGGCAGGCAGCAATAGGGTTGTGGCTGGGTGTTCATCAGTCAGTCTTCAATGTTAAGTATGGGACACAAATCTATTGCACCCTCTTTCACCCCTTTAGGAGTTAAATTTCTTATTTAAATTTCTTAGTAGGTGCTTAGTAGGAAGAAATATGCTCCCCAAATTTCACGATTCTGGGTCCGACAGTTTTGGCTGGGCATTAATGAATCTGTCTGTCAGTGAGTGAATCAGTGAACTCTTCGATATATATATATATATATATATATATATATATATATATATATATATATATATATATATATATATATATATATATATATATATATATATATATACACACACACACACACACACACATATACTAGCAAAATTTATTTGCAGGAGTAAAAAAATTTCAAGAATATCTGTGGACCTGGGGATGTCAGGGGACAGCAGGGGACAGCAGGGAACCAGATGGCACTGCTGGGCACTGATGAGGCAATGGGCAGTTGCAAGCATCCACCTATGCACCATCCCCCCTCCTTCACCATTCCCACCCCATGCAACATCCCCAACCCATGTAAGATTCCACCCCGTGCACCATTCCACCTGTGCACCATTCCCCTCCGAATACCATTCCATCCTGTGCACTATTCCACCCTGTGCACCATTTCACCCCTTGCATCATTCCACCCTCTGCACCATTGCCCTTGTGCACCATTACCCATGCACCATTTCCCCTGTGCAAAATCCCACTGCATCATTTCCCCTTGTGCACCATACCCTTCATGCACCATCCATTCATCATTACCATCCCCATCCCATGCACTGTCCCCCATTTACTATTGCACCATCCCCCCATGCACCATCCCCCATGCATCATCCCCCAGTGCACTATTCCCCCCCCCCGTGTGCTATTCCCCACTTGTGACCATCCTTCTGGTGTACTATTCCCTCCCGTGTACTGTTCCCTCCCCGTGTACTATTCCCTCCCCCCATGCATGAGGCACTGGGAATCTCTGGGTACCATGCTTCTAAATCCAGGAGTTCAGGCTGGATGTTGAGTGTTCCATGTTGAGTATAGGATGAAAACACGTTGTACCCCTTTTCAGCCCTAGGGGTTAAATTTTTCAACATCATTTCTTAGCAGGTGTTTACATGACATAAGAAACCCCCTCCCCAAATTTCATGCTTCTGGGTCCAGAGATTGGGGCAAGGCATCGATCAATCAGCGATTCTTCAATCAGCGATTCTTCAATGTGAACAATAGGAAGGAACACACGTTGTGCCCCTATTCACCCCCTTCCAGTTGGAATTTCCAAAAACTGGTTTTTAGTGGGTGCCTCCATCATGGAAGGAACAACCTCTGCAAATTTCACATTTCTAGGGCTGGCGGTTTTGGCTGGGCGTTGATAAGTCAGTCAGCGAGTCAGGCGTCAGTGACTTTTCAGTATTATATATAAAGAAGATTGATTGATTTACTGCAGCTCTCCTAACAAACGCTTGGAGCAATTTCAAGCAGCAGTGATTTAAAAAAAGAGCAAAACTAGCAGTAACTGAACAAAAGCAACCATCTAGTTCTTAATTAAGCAATCGTGGTAATAAATTACCACCATAAATAATTAAGTAAATAATTAAGTTATAGTGTCGAAACATTGCGCGCAAATCCCTCTTGAAGGATTCTTGACAACAGTATGGTGTAGTGTTTGAGTGCTGGACAACCCACAAAGGTCCTAGGTCACCGCTTGGCTATGACACCTACTGGGTGACATGTGCCCTGTCACTTTTTCAGTGCTGTCTACCCCACATGGTTGTTGTATAGATGAAAAGAGGAGTCATGTATACTGCTCTGAGTTTTAGAGAGGTACAGAAGTTGTCAATAAGAGGATTTACTTACCACTTTTCAACAAATTATTTTATTTAGCGTATGGCGTACAATATTTGATTGACTGATTGATTTGTATCCCACTTTTTTAACCATAAGTCCATGTATCCCAAACAGACTTATGGTAAATCAAATACCGTATTTATTCAAATCTAATAAGCCATCAAACTAACGCACATCCTATACTTATAACCAAAATATGGCATTATTCAAATCTAATTAACCATTGAATTTAATGCACACCCTGATTTTGGAAACTTAATTCAGCTGAAAAAAGGTGAGCTTTAGATTCGAGTAAATACAGTATTCATTTCCAATTCGTCCAGCCTTTTAAGGACAAAGTGGTCTATATTGAAAAAAAAAAATCAGACACTGGGCCAGTATAATAATCAACAAAAAGTTGATTATGGCTGCAATCCTACCCTCCAGTTAGACTGGCCTAAGACCCAGCATAAGTACAATACTGGCCTGGGGGTGACAAAAACGTGCAGAATGACACTTGTGCCCCACTCTTGGTGGGATTAGGCCAATGGACAGGCATCTGCTGACCTCCCCACACCATCACAGATAGGCCAGGTGAGTTAGGCCAGCCTAAATCCAAATGAATAAGGGTAAAGGACCCCTGCAGGTTAACTGCTAGTTGTGTCCGATTCTAGGGTGCAGTTCTCATCCCCATTTCCAAGCCTTTAGAGCCAGCATTATCAAAAAAAGGGAAAGAAAGAAAGAAAGAAAGAAAGAAAGAAAGAAAGAAAGAAAGAAAGAAAGAAAGAAAGAAAGAAAGAAAGAAAGAAAGAAAGGTCTTCATTGTGTGGTTTTTCTGCCGTCATCTCATGATGACATTGGCCTTCGACGCTGGAGAAGCAATAAGGAAGGAATGCTGAATAAGCTCATTAGAGGCTTCCTTGCATTATAAGCTAGATAATGCTCCTGCCATATGCTGTAGGGAATGAACCTCTCCATTGGCTTCCTGAATATGGGGTAATCAGATAAGGGTAGGATTTCATAAAAGGAGACATAAAAAAAGAGTTGGAGTCTGGGGGATCTGAGTCTTGTATGGCTGGACAAAGCCCTAAGGTTGGGAGGAGTAGAACACTTAAGCTCCCTTTCAATGCAATCCTAAGCATGTCTACTCAAAAGTAACTCCCTTTGTGTTCAGTAGTACTTACTCCCAGGAAAAGTATGGTTAGGATTGCAGCCAAATGGTGAAGGCAATGCAGGAAGAGGAGATTCACCTGGTGGATGTGGCTCTGACGGTCCTGAAGACACAGGAGATGGTCAGGACCAGTGGTGGGCTTCAGAGGATTCTCACAGGTTCTATGGAAACTTTTGCTATTGGGCAGGACCCAAGATATCTCCCATTATTGGCTGGCAATCAGAATCCCAAAATTAGCAGATGATAGTAGACCCAATCACCAGGAGGCCATGACTCTTGAAATTAATTTTAGGATATTGACTTTTTTCTCCCTGTGATTCTCAATTGTATTTGGATGAGAGTTAGTTTTTTCACCCCATGACTATGCATAACCTTGGATTTGTTAAATACTATATTTACTCGAATCTAACGCTCACCTTTTCCAGCTGAATTTAGTGTCCAAAATCAGGGTGCACTTTAGATTGATGGTAACTTAGATTCAAGTAAATAATGTGTTTTGATTATAAGTATAGGGTGAACATTAGCTTTGAAGGTGCATTAGATTTGAGTAAATATGGTATGTTTCCATGTGGAACATGACTCACATCACTGATAGGAACATTATATCCCTGTCAAGGTTTTTGTTGTGGTTGGCCCAAGGATATCACTCTTCTAGGGGATTCTGGACATATCAACGAGGACCATTTACAATTTATTAAAAGATTATTGCTACAATCCTAAAGATACTTACCTGGGAGTAAGGTCCATTGAACACAATGGGGTTTTCTTTTGCGTAGACATGGTTCGGATTGTGTGCTCCTGCTGCAGTCCTAACCATGCTTTCCTGGGAGTGAGTACAATTGCACTCAATGGGACTGACTTCTGAGTAAACATGCTGTGGGTTTGCGCTATTAGGCTCAACTTTCCCACCTTCTGTGATCTCAAGGATGCCATTTTGTTTATTGGTTGACCTCCCAGTAAGCCTTGGGACTTCTTATGGGTCTATTCGCTAACTCTTTGCCTGCTATTCTACTCCAAACCTACCATATCACTACCCCTAGAATTCCCCTGCATGAAGGAAGTGGGGGCATAAAAGTGTGATAAGGGGATCCACTATCTCAACTTCAAACAACCCAGCCTCAATTGTCCAGGTTTTTTTGTTTTGGGTTGGGTTGGGTTTTATTTATTTATTTATTTATTTATTTATTGCAAAGAAGGTTATGGTGGGGGGAAATCTCTGGTGCCATGTTTTGTTCGATTTGACGTATCTCTGGACAATTCCAGATTTGCTTTTGTTGATGCTATCTTTAATTTTATCCACTTGCGATGAAAGGCGGACTATATTCAATTAATCATTAAATGAAAATAATTTTAAAAATTAAATAAAATAGTTAATTAAATAAAATAATCAATTAAAATTTGCTGACATTGTTTGTGAATTTTGACTTGGGAAAATGTATACACATATATACCCTCTGATCATGAACAGTCAAAATCAAGGTTCTCCTTCAACACCCGAGTGTATTCAAGGGGTGCTTGTTCAGAATGGGCTTTTCCAACCCAACCCAATTTTTCTTTCTCCTTGGATAACCCTTCCCTTCTGTTCTCTTCCCCAAAGGAGAAAGTTACGTGTGTTCGTCGGACAACTTTTTCAAGAAAGTGGAGTATACCAAGAACGTCAACCCCAACTGGTCAGTCAACGTGAAGACTTCAGCCAACGTGAAAGCGCCTCAATCCCTGGCCAGTAGCAACAGTGCCCAAGCCAGAGAGAACAAAGATTTTGTGCGTCCCAAGCTGGTGACCATCATCCGGAGTGGGGTGAAACCCCGAAAGGCTGTCCGCGTGCTCTTGAATAAGAAAACGGCACACTCGTTTGAGCAAGTCCTTACCGATATCACAGAAGCCATAAAGCTGGAAACCGGAGTGGTCAAAAAGTTGTATACCCTCGATGGAAAGCAGGTAGGGCTGTGATTTTATTTCATTTATTGTCTGCAATTAAATAATGAATACCAAAACCATGGCTAAGTAATATTTGGTTGGTTGAAAACTTGAAACATAGTCCAGATGACACTTAGGGCGCAATCCAAAGTAACTATGGAGAGTCCTTGCTCCAACGTAAGAACAATTTACTCTTGATTGCAATATGAATTTCCCATAGGAAACGCCGTAACTACGTCAACGTAAATGTCTCTTATGGGATCCCGTATTTACTCTGGATTGTAGGGTTACTCAAAAGTCAGCAACTGAATTCAATGGGTGTTAATCCCTAGTATTGTGTGCACCCTTCTAATGTGACATCTCGAGGTATCTCTTGCTATTTCCCTCTCCTCCTTATTTTTTCCCTTCTTCCTTCCCTGACACCAAAGCTCTGCTGACTAAATGAACATCTATTGAAGCCTAAAATTAACCTGCCCAAATTGTCACCATCTGTTCCTATCGAAGCTCAACTCCTCATGCCAGTGGTTGTGTTACTAAATTGTCACTGGTATTAGTGTCAGGGAGGGAATGCAGCCAAACAGATGCACGATCGCCACTGTCCTAAAGCGCCGCTGAGCCGTAAATATTCCCTAAAGGATTCCCCCCACCGTAAAACAAATAATGCAAGAAGCTTATATTGGAATAGTTTTCTTTTGGCTTTAGGGCACAGTTTCAACAGTTTCCAAGCATCAGAACGCATGAATGGAAAACATGGTGTGTGCCAAGGAAGCCATTGAAGTCCAAATACAGTTGTGCCTTGGCATCTGCGGCCAGGGTGACCATATGACCGGAAATTTCCGGATTTGTCCTCTTATTTAGTCTAGGTGTCCTCCATTTTGGTATCATTTTTGGAACTTTGCATTGGTTTGCAGTACCCCATCATGCCATATGCCGTTGGATTCATATTGAAGAGCAGAATCCAGTGCATAAATTGGTTTTGAAATATCTCCTTCTTATCAAACATTATGGCCAAAAAATATAAAAATAAAAAATATGCACTGAGCTCTATGGGAAAGTGAACATGCCCAATATTGTGGCTTTACTCGTGAGAAGACAAATGTGTCATTGTCCGCTGGAAATGCTGAGAGGCTTCCATTTAAAGAGAGGCTGAGAGGAATCCAAGACCTTATCCTCCATATGAGATTTTGGCATCTGGTCACCCTGCCTGCGACAGTTCGGTTATAGAAACCCCCACGCATGCTAAAACATGCGGCTAAACAAATCTACTATATGGGTCAGGGCACTCATACCAGTGACCCAGGTTGTGCTCCAGATGCGTTCATAGAGTTACAACTTGGACTTCAATAGAATCTATGATTCTACGATTGTGACTCCAATTGCAAGAGCATAATCCTAACCATGTCTACTCAAAAGTAAGCTCCATTTTGTTCAGTGGGTCTTACTCCCTGGAAAGTGTCTTTATGATTGCAGCCTCACAGAGTTACAGGCTGGACCTCTGGGAATCAGGATTAAGTTAAATCCATGGATACAAAAATACAAATACAAGCTAAACCTGCCCCAATTCCCTCTTTTATGCAATAGTTAAAGGTAGAGGCACTCTGTCCTCCATTCTATATGTTCACCCTGTTCACAAGTGATGACCGCTTTGGGGAAGGGAGGACCTCTGCCTCCTAGCTGAACTGCAACAAAACATAGAGTAACTATGGGGAGTCCTTGGTCTGGTGTAAGAACAATTTACTCTGGATTGCAATATGAATTTCCCATAGGTTTTCACTAGTTGGTGCCATAACTATGGGTTCATGTAATCTCTTTTACGTGCTCCCATAGTTACTCTGGATTGTAGGGTAAAAGTTCATGAATTTTTCTAAGACAAACTTAATTACCTGCCACATCCCATGGGAAGCAGGCTGCCTTTAAGCCATTAACTGCAACTCAATAGATGCTTATCTTTCCATTTAAAGAGCCACTTCATTTGCTTTGAGACAAACAGTGCAATCCCAACTATGGGCAAAATTCAGAGTGACTACAGGGTGTCCTTGCTCCGGTGTAAGAACAACTTACTCTGGATTCCAATATGACTTTCCCATAGGTTTTCACTAGGTGGTGCAGTAACTACAGGTGCACGTAAAGTCTCTTATCTGCTCCCGTAGTTACTCTGGATTTGGGGGCATGTCTCCTCAAACATGAGCCCCATTGTGTTCAGTGAGTCTTACTCCCAGGAAAGTGTCTTTCAGATTGCAGCCAAAATCACATATAAATAAATTGCATGTAATTAGGCTACACCCCTATATCCTCCAGTAACGAGTGGCCTTAGAACAGTCCAAGATTATTTCTGTAATTTAATGCAATGAGTAGAAGATATTTTGGTAATAACCTCTCAGCACATAAATGATGTTGGTTTGCATATAATTGCACAGCTAATGGTGGAAAGGTCTGCTTTTCCGTTGCTCTCTTTATTTTCTTACATCATCTAAGTGTTCTGGTTCCTAAATGTTAACTGTCTTCGCCAGTGAAGTTACATACATATTCATGTGTCGGGACATTTGTGGCCTTGCTCACCAGAGACTTCCTCATCTCGAAAAAATGTTCCCCTCCAGCAGTCTTTCCCTCGACACAAATGCGACATGGCAGGTGCCGCTGAACTCCAGATTCTACCTGAAAAGCAGATGCAACTGTGGAACGTAGCAAGTCTGGGTCACCATTCCCAGCTCGGGAAGGAGGGGAGGTTTGTCACCTTCGCTGGGAAGGACGTGTGAGATCATTCAAGCAGAGATCAAGTGAGATCATTCAAGCAGAGAAGAAGAGTTTCCAAATTCATTTTTTAAGTGGGGGGGGGGGTGGGAGCTTGTTTTGAATGGGGGATGGAAGGGGAAGGTTTGGCTTCCATGCCCTGGAGTTTGCGGGTACAACCTTGAATAGCGCAGAAGGTCACAGCTTTTGTTGCCGGCCACGTCTGTGAAAAATAATGGAATAATATGGTGTTGATGACTTTCCAGGAATTATTATTCAACCAGCCTGCCTGCAGGGCAGAAGGTGGTGAGCTCTTGCGTTACTCTCCCTAGACCTCACCATCTGTTCCTGGCCATTCGGCTGATATTCGGTCTGCTGGGAGAGCCTGTCAAAGCTTGTTCCATTCTTGGCCATATATGGATGACTGTCCCCACCATATGCCAATAGGCCTGGATGTCCAGAAGTCTGGAAAGGCCTTTGGGATGCCACATACGACCGCTAGAGGGCTGGGTGCAGCATCCATGCAGTACCATTCTAACCCACCCACAAATATTTAATAATCTACTGATTTTGATATCTGTGGGGTGCCTAGAACAGGTTCCCTATGGTGGCCAAGGACCCACTAAGTACAATTTCTTCACACTTTTTGAGCAAGATTTTGGTGAGAACCAGAGTTACCAATTAAACCAATCATTTTCAACCATATGCCATGGCACACTGATGTGCCATGGATGATGCTCAGGTGTGCCATGGGACCCTGGGGAGGTCTCATTTATTAACAGGGCAACTGGAGGATTTCTTGTAACATAATGTGCCTTGTCAATGGTCCAAAACTGATGGTGTGCCTTGATAATTTTAGTGCCATGAGTGTGCCATGAGATGAAAAGGGCTGAAAATTAATATGTTAAATTTTATTTATTTTATTTATTTAATCAATTTATATCCCGCCTTTCCTCCCCCGCAAGGAACTCCTTTCAGAGGTGTATGAAGGCCTTGCACAGTCTGTGGGCTCATAGGACATGATCAGAACAAGGTTATGGTAATATCTGGAACCCCTGTTGGACCACAACCCACTAATTTAATTACTGTATTTACTTGAATCTAACGCTCACCATTTTCAGCTGAATCAAGTCACCAGAATCAGGGTGTGCATTAGATTCGATGGTTAATTAGATTTGAGTAAATACAGTATTTTGATTATAAGTATAGGATTTTATGGCGCATTCGATTTGAGTAAATACAGTATGGGTGAAATCCAGAGTAACTATGGGGAC
This sequence comes from Cryptoblepharus egeriae, assembly GCA_030015325.1. Lineage (NCBI taxonomy): Eukaryota > Metazoa > Chordata > Lepidosauria > Squamata > Scincidae > Cryptoblepharus > Cryptoblepharus egeriae. The sequence continues at coordinate 18,810,500 of JAREYC010000016.1, read as the reverse complement.
TCCTTGCTCTGGAGTAATAACAAGTTACTCTAGATTGCAATATGAATTTCCCATAGGTTTTCATTAGGTGGTGCAGTAACTACAGATGCTCGTAATGTCTCTTATGTGCTCCCGTAGTTACTCTGAATTGTGCCCTATCTATGGGTTTTGGTATTTGCTGGGTGTCTGGGAACAGATCCTTTATGGATACCGAGATCTCACCTGTATCCTGTATCCATTCATAAATCCTGATCATAGATCCATTCATTGGAATATTTTGAACACTAATGGATAATCCATGAATGGATCTGTGATCAGAAGTTATGAACGGATCCCGAATCTTCTCTGGAGCTCTTCTCCGGAGAGCTTTTCTGGACAACTCGGAGCTCCGAGCACCAAAGCCCTCCTCCTCGCATCCCCCTATCAGAAACCTTATCAACTCTTGGCAGACTTTGGGATTACATGCAAATGAAGTCTCAAAGCTTGGCATTAATATCGGCAGTGCTGAATTTCATCCCCGCCTGCTCAAGAGGGCTTCACAGTGGATTAAAGACAACCAAGCCTGCATCTCGCATCTAGCTGGAAGTTTTAAGGCTCTGCTTTCACCAGCTTTTTGATGCCGGGTTATTACTTTCCACTGCGCTGTGAATTTTTTTGACTCTCACAATCAGTTTGACAAGTACATGTCGGGTTGGAAATGAAAACCATAAGACTAGACTCAAATATGCCTGTTAACTAAGTGCGTCTTTGCCCATAAAGGAATAGTTTATTCTAAACTTATGGCATCTTTTGCTGTTCAAAATCTGCAATGCATTTTAAATACATTCCATATATTTTTCCTCCTTCTGATGTTAAGCTCCCCTTTAATTTTTATTTATTTTTTTGGCCTGTTTCCTGGTGTGTTGAGGATCTTCCCATCAAATCACCCTTGATGGCATCTCCTTCTTTGATTTGCCCTCTCCCCAGGGGGCAAATCAATAAATCAGGGGGGCATATGTAGTGGTGGGCTTCAGAGGGTTCTCACAGGTTCTATAGAACCCTTTGATAATGAGCGCCTGGTTCTGAGAACCAGTTACTAATGGGACATAAAAAGCAGGCCTCCGTCAGTCTTGACAGACTATGGTATCATGCTCGGCGCTGCATACGCTGCATGTGAAGCACAAAAGCTTGGGTTGGATTGATATGGAGGATAGGCTGTTACCCGAGCAGCAAATCCCCCCTCTCCATGCCACTGAATAGTCCAATGGAAAGGCAGAGCCAATACGATTGGATCCAGCTGTGTCGCAGAGCTGGGCTAAGGATAGGAGCTCACCCTGTCTTGTGGGACCAACCCGGGTCTCGACCCTTTGATTAACAGGCACAGCGTCTTAACTGCTTGCGCCACCACAGCCACACCACATATACACACCACAGCCACACCACACCACAGCCACAACCACAATGGGACACAGAACCTCTTGTTAATTTAGGTTATTAGGACAGAGAAAATGTTGTTAATTTATTTGAATCCCACCACTGGGCATGTGTAATAAATACATGTGTTAGGAGAGAAAAGGAAAAAAAATTCTTTATGATTCACAATTGCCAGCATTTGGGACACCATTGATCCACTAGCGTCAATTTTTCATTTTTGGAGCTACATTGTTACATGAACATTTCCAGGGAAGGGATTGGTGCCAACCGACTAATGGTGTCATCTTGGGATGTCCACACTTCTGCATCCACCTAGTGATGCTACTGGACCCACCTTATGTGAGTTGCAATACCCACCAACTCTTTTTGACCAGGGAATTACCTGTATTTAATGCACCATCAAATCTAATGCGCACCCCAATTTTGAAAGGCTTGAGATAAAAAACATGTTTACCTGCGATTGTAATGCTCAGCGGCAAAACAGGTGAAAATTTAATGTTACTGCATACAACAATGTGTTATACCATCATCATCATCATCATCATCATCATCATCATCATCATCATCATAGGATAATGGGTTTAGATCAGTGATTTTCAACCAGTGTGCTGTGGCACACAGGTGTGCCATGGACAGTCATCAGGTGTGCCATGGGAACTTGGGGAAACTCATTAATTAATAGGAAAATTAGGGGATTTGAGCATCCTGGTATGCCATGTCAATGGTAAAAACAACTTATGGTGTACCTTGACAAGTTCAGTGCCTTCTTAGTGTGCCATGAGAAGAAAAAGGATGCAAATCACAGGTTTAGATTATAATTTTTACCAACTTTATACAAGGCTTTATGTTACATTATGACAAGTTAGTAAACTGTTAAACTAAATAGTGACAGATATTTATAATTGGAATACCGTATTTCCTTGAATCTAATGCGCAATTGAATCTAATGCACACAATAATTTTGGAGACTAAGTTTGGCTAAAAATTAGATTCGAGTAAAGTGTTGTGAGTGTTTGATTCAAGTACAGTGGTACCTCTCATAACAAGCGCCTCACATAACAAGCGTTTAATATAACAAGTGTAAATTTTCAAGAAATCTTGGTTCACATAACAAGTTCCGCTTCACTTAACAAGCAAGCGCACTATGGGCATGCGTGCTATGCAGCCCTGACACTCAGTGCAGAGGCTCTTTAAAAGGGCTGCCTGCTGGCACTGCTGCCTCTTGGGGCAGTTGCCTGGGGGTGCCAGAGGCAGCTGCCCCTAACTGCCCCCAAGTTCTCCCACCGGCCTCCTTGAACCTCCAGCAGGTAAGCCCAGGTAAGCCTCCCAGGAAAGTGTCTTTGATTGCAGCCTCCTAACCATGTCTACTCAGAAGTGAACCCCATTGTGTCATCATTTTTTTACATCCAGTTCATATTTTTATATGAATATTTTGGGGGTTATGGAACCAATCGTCTGAGTTTCCATTATTTCCTATGGAAAAATCTGCTTCACTTAAAGAGCATTACACTTAAAGAGCAGGCCTCTTTATGTGAGGCACCACTATAAATTAGATTTGAGTAAATGCTGAGTAAAGGTTCGAGCGTTCGATTCAAGTAAATATGGCATTTCAGCTGCAATCCTAAAGACATTTCCTGGGAGTAAGACCCATTGAACATAACGGGGCTTACTTTTGAGTAGACATGGTTAGGATTGTGCTCTTCGTGAGATAAGCCCTGCTGATTCAGCGATTCCCCCTCCTGATGCACACACACACCTTATAAGCCTCTCCATGCGCATCCATCTCATCGACTCATGGCTTTCACCGCTTTCTTCGCTTTTTCCTGGTTGCGCCGTCTGGCAGCTGCGTGGACCAGTTGCTAGGTGACAGCCTTGTCGGCACAAAGAGCTCCGGCTGGGGGGGGGCTCAGCCCCGCCACTTCCAAACAGCTGTGCAAAATTTCGGTTTGCCTTTGTGGCTAATCGCAGGGAGCCACTTCGGCATCAAATATCTCAAGGAGATGAAAGGCCAGCAGTTTCTCTTTCTTTCCAAGCCTTCCTTGGGTAAAAGTTGAACATGCATGTGCTTGGCGGTGCCCAGACGATGCGGGGTTAAAATGCAACGAATGCCGGTTTGGTGCCTGGTTCTTGTACCCTTTGTTTGTGGCACCATCCTTGAAATGGGATTTGCCATAACGGCTAGTCTGAGAACATTGCGCATGAGCCGGTCCAATTGCTGTCCAATCATAACCTGTGCTTGCACAACCAGGTACACGGCATGTGCTGCATCCAGTGAAGGTTAGGAAGAATCTGGAGGTCTCTCCAGAATAAAGGGATTTTCCCCCTTACCTTAAGCAACACCCAGCCAGTCCTATAGGGCTACTATGTTCTCTTCTGTTGGATGTCTCAACAGCCCCGGGTGCAATCCTAACCAACTTTCCAGCACCCAGGTAAAGGTGTGCATGAGCGGTCAGCTGTTGCTGTCCAATCCTAACCTGTGCTTGTACAACCAGGTTGCATGACATGTGCCACATCCAAACCTGGAGGTCTCTCCAGAATAAAGGGATTTTTCCCCTTACCATAAGCAACACCCAGCCAGTCCTATAGAGCTACTATGTTCTCTTCTAGTATGTAGCTGATGTATATAGCTGATATATAGCTGATCCAGTATATAGCTGATCTAGTAGATGTAGATCCAGACCAGTGATTGTCAGTCTTTTTCATCTCAACAGCCCCGAGTGCAATCCTAACCAACTTTCCAGCACCCAGGTGAAGGTGCAACTCCCATGTAAGGAGCAAACATTACCTGACCCTGAGAAGGCCTCCATGACTCCCCCCCAACACAATACGTGCCCCACTGCAAAGCTATACCAAGAAATTTTTCATTATTATTCCAACTTCAGTCTAAGCTCCAGTAGATGTAGATCCAGACCAGTGATTGTCAGTCGTTTTCATCTTGTGGCATACTGATGAGGCACTAAAATTGTCAAGACACACCATCAATATGTTTTTGGACACACCGTGTTGCAGGATGGTGGCTCCTCTAATTGCCCTCTTACCAACTGGACACCCACAAACTCCCCCAGTCCTTGTGGCTCATCCACGGCACACCAGTGTGCCATGGCACAGTGGTTGAAAATCACTGCTCCAGACCCACTTCTACTTGGCTTGAGTGGATAAAGTGATACCGATTTTCAGCATTTTCGTGACTCATTAATGGTGATGTGTTCAATGGAGAAAACCAAGCAGGCGGCATTTATAAGCAGATGGTCCCATGCCCTGAGCGCATGAGTGGGAGGGCCATTTGGAAACAGCATATTTTAATCCTCTTTAACTCACTTAAACCATGTCAACTAGTCTGATAAGGCTGGGTGTGCCTTGCAGGGATTTTCCTGAGATCCGTTCATTAGTTGGCACTATTCGACATATAAGGAAAGTAAGCTGAGAGCTGGTGCGAGATCTTAGTACGTGTTGTGAACTTTTAATTTAATTTACCGGTAAATTTAAAATTTAAAATTTTCCAAATTAATGACATCACTTCCTCAACAGATTGTCATTCTAAAAAGTCGGTCCCGGTGCTAAAAATTATGGAAACCACTATAGCACATTCACAGTGCAATCCGAACCTCTGATTAGGTCGCCACAAGTCAGTTCTAGCCTGGGGTGGTTTGCAAACTGGGGTGTTGTGCCACTCCTGGAAGTTAGGCCAGTGCACAAACATGCGCTGGTCTCCCCATACCATCACAAAACTTGGAGATGGGTGATCTGTGTTGTCCTAAATTGGTTAGGATTGCGCCATCCTAACCAATCCTAGGAGGATTTTCTGCTATAGGCAGGGGGTTGGACTAGATGTCCTACTAGGTCCCTTCCAACTCTATGATTCTATGATTCATCTGAACACACAATTAAGACCGATCATAACTATTTATAAGCTGTTGGTGTTCAGAGTCTCAAGTTCTGTTGTCAGTGGTCCAAGCAGCATTCATAGGCCACATGGGCAATGGATGCCGACCAAGCAGTGTCACTTCCGAACCCCCAACCCGCACGTTATACATGGTTGCCTTTTTTGTGCTCCTGTTGCATCCACAAAGACAGGGGCTCATCTGTGGATTTTTTCCCCTGAATTGGAACATCATGTTGAATCAGCTTGGCCAGCATCTGTGGTTGGCGTCTCCTTTGGAAGACCGCTGGATATATGTGGCTTATTATTCCTCCTGCCAAGACTTTTTCCCCCACCAAGAAACCTTTTGTTGGAGTTTATTTCTTGCCACAGAGCTCTTTTGATTCGAAGCCCTCTCCTCTCATTGGCGATTTAGTTCCTCTTGGCCGAGCCTTACTCACCCCATTGTTGCTAGATTTCCAGCTTGGAACTAGATCTCGGTCACCAGCACGTCCAGACCATTAGCAAATTAGACCCATTCTCTCTTGTCAACCCAAATCCGCGTGACCCACGACAACCTGGGACCCAAATCCTTCCATGCACTGACTCTGGCAAAGAGGCACGAACATCACCAAAATGCAATTTGGGAATTCGGGGGCCGGTTGGCAAGTCAGCATGTAAATGAGTTTGGGCCTGAATAGTTAAAAATCTATAGGTCCAACCTTGTTATACATGGTCTTTTTAATACACAGATTTGATGAACGCACACTGCAAATCACTGTGTTAAAAATCGCTTGTTTTACCATTCGTGGCATTCATGCATTATATTATTATTATCAACCATAAATACACAGCGAACAATTTCGTGCTGGTTTCATTCACATCACCAGTCGGACCCTTCCCAAGAGCCTAGGACTGTGTGATGTAGCGGTGTATAATTCGTGCTGAAACCAGAAGAGCGGCTTTCTGCAGTTGGCAGACTGATATTTTGTCAGTGTCAATAGTTTTCAGGTGCCTGCCAAGGTCCTTTGGCATTGCACCCAGTGTGCCAATTACCACTGGAACCACCTGCACTGGCTTACACCAGATCCGCTGTCATTCGATTCTTCGGTCTTGGTAGCAGGAGATCTTTTCCAGTTCTTTCTCCTCAATTCTGCTGTCACCTGGTATGGCGAAGTCAACAAGCCACACCTGACTGCTTTCTATGATGGTGACATCTGGAGTCTTGTGTTCCAAGACCTTGTCCATCTGTATCCTGAAGTCCCACAGAAGCTTGACCTGCTCATTTGCAGCCACTTTTTCAGGCTTGTGGTCCTGCCAGTTTTTTGCCACTGGCAGATGATACTTTTGGCATAGATTCCAGTGGATCATTTGAGCAACAGAGTTGTGCCTCAATTTGCAGTCAGTCTGTGCAATCTATAATAATAATAATAATAATAATAATAATAATAAAAATAATAATAATAATAATAATAATAATAATAATTTATTATTATTATTATTATTATTATTATTATTATTATTATTATTATTATTATTATTATTATTATTATTATTATTAGTGCATTCATGCATTATTCGAGGCATTCACGCAAGCAATCATTCCATTCTTCAACTGAGCTAGGCAAAGACAGAAGGTCCTTCGCATTCCTAATTGCTGACTGCCTCTCTACAACAGTAAGAAAAGCTGTTTTTAAATAACTGTAATGGAACGCATTTTGTTTTTTATAAAACTTCTTTTCTTCAATACGTTTATTCGTATCATCAGGAAGTCCCAAAATCAAACTCTTAATATTGAAGCACAACCTTATTTCATTAGGAGTAATCAGGGTGACCATATAAAATGGAGGACTGAGTGCCTCTCCGTTTAGCCTGTAGATAGTATATAGTAGATAGACAGACAGGCAGGCAGGCAGGCAGGTAAGGGATGGATGGATGGATGGACAGATGGATGGACGAAAGGACAGATAGATAGATAGCCATTGCAGATACTGCTTTTTAAACCCTTCTATAATGAGCTAACCCTGCCTTAATTCCCTCTTCTATGCAATGGTAAAAGGTAGAGGCACTTTGAGCATGATCCTAACCATGTCTACTCAAAAGTAAGCCCCATTGTGTTCAATGGGTCTTATTCCCAGGAAAGTGTCTTGAGGATTGCAGCCAAAGTTCTCCATTCTATATGTCACCCTTGGAGTAACGGAGGAGCAAAAAACCTAGAAATGGGTCTTTAAATCTGTTGTTTCCACTGTTTTTTATCCACTGATTTTCTTTTTAAGCACTGGTGCTTCTAGAACAGAACTCTAGTGGATAACAAGGGACACCTGGATACTTGCTTCCCTAGGAATTATTTTCTGCATGTCGCTGAGACCTGAGGACTGAGTGTCGGCAAATCCTCCCCCTTCGGCAAAACTGTAATTTACGGCACAGCAGCATCTGACAGAGTATATTCAAGTCATGATGGCTGCATACAGTGCCTAGGTTTTAAATGTAGCCTGTCTCTGAATGCCAGATCACTGTTGCAAGGACGTTGCAAGGAACGTTGCAAGACGTTGCAAGGAACGTCTTGTCTTGAGTGCTTCCAGAGGCATCTAGTGGGCTACTGTGAACAGAAGAGCCCCACTTGATCAGGCACAAGATCTATCTAGGCCAGCATCCTATGTTTCACAGTAGCCCACAAGATACCTCTTGGACAAGTAGCCCACAAGATGGGCACAAGTTGCCCACAAGATGCCTCTTGGACAACAAGATCATTGCATCCAAGATAATTTTGCAGGCACACCATATCATGGAGGAGGTGGTGGACTCTCCCTCACTGGAGATCTTCAAGCAGAGGCTCAATGAGCTCCTGTCAGAGATGCTCTAGGAGGATTTCCTGCTGCAGGCAGGGGGTTGTACTAGATGACCTACTGGGTCCCTTCCAACTCTAGGATTCTGTGATTCTATGATCCATGGTTTGGTGGCCCATGTTCTAGAGTTCACAACAGTTCATGATCCTTTAAATCCTTTAAATTTCCAAACCCTGGCCTGGGAGGCCAGATGAGGCCCACGTTGACCCAATACTCTACCAGCCTCTGGTCCCAACCCAGTTGACCAAAGACAACTGGATGATCAGGTGGGGAAATGGGGGTCAATTTAAGCATGTGCTTTATTTCTATGCTGTGTGTTGATGCTTGTACAAATTCTGGAAATGTATTTATTAATAATTAATAATAAATACCATTTATTCATTAATCTAAATTCTACCTGTAATATATTTAATTTGAATTTTATAGTACAAAAATTTTCTCAGCCCTAAATACAGCTAGGTATTTGATGCGGCCCTTTCGCCAAAATGTTTATAGAGACCCCTGCTTTAAATCTTGAGCTGGATCTCTGCAAGGAGGTGGCCTTCATTCATTCATTCATTCATCCATCCATCCATCCATCCATCCATCCATCCATCCATCCATCCATCCATCAGATTTATTCCCCATCTGTAGCCTATCTTCCATATCGATCTACCCAGGCCTTCGTGCTTCACATGCAGCGTCGAGCATGATACTGTAGTCTTTCAAGACTGATGGATGCCAAGGTGGGACATATAGATTGAAGCCTCCAATGGATCCTGACGAGGACTAAAAGGTCACTCCAAGCTATATACTTGCACTGGCCTGATCCAGATATCTATGGTCCTGGTAACTTGTTGCCTGATCCCTAACCTTGATGCATGCATCAGTCAGGCCTCTGTCAGTCTTGAAAGACTATGGTATCGTGCTTGACGCTGCATACGCTGCAGGCAGAGCACGAAAGCCTGGGTTAGATTGTTATGGCGGATAGGCTGTTCCCCAAGCAGCAAATCCCCCCCTCTCCATGCCACTGAATGAGTCCAATGGAAAGGCAGAGCCAATACGATTGGATCCAGCTGCATCGTAGAGCTGGGCAAAGGACAGGAGCTCACCCTGTCTTGTGGGGCCAACCCGGGTCTCGAACCTGGCCTGCTGGTTAACAGGCACAGCGTCTTAACCATTTGCGCCACCCACAGCCACTGCATCAGTCAATCAGTCAGTCAATCAATCAATCAACAGTATTTATATACCACTTTTCAACAAAAAGTAGTTACAGTGCCTTTTGGACTCCAGCCTAGAATAGAAAGCATGCTGTTTTTTCCTATGTGCAAGGATTTTCACTGTATGGGTCAGTATTGAAGGCTGCACCCCTAGACACGTTTACATAGGAGTAAGTCCCATTAAACTCAATGGGACTTACTTCTGAGTGGAAAGGCCTAGGTTTGTGCTGTGTTGGGACCTTTTTCCCTGCTGATTCTTTGCAGCTTGACTATACATCTAACATTGGTGGTGCAGTGATGCGCAGATATTACTGCACCTAAAACATATGTGAGAGCATTGAGTTTCCTGGTCATGAAGTGAAACTGCCCCATGATGTGAAACTGCCCCATGATCTCTGGGGCTGGATCCCACAGGAGCTGTTCGTGGTCCTGAACAGTATCGCTTGCATCAGAGTTTGAAACCAAGAGAACTAGAGCTCCATCATGGAGCATCAATGCTCCATCTGTTTGGAAGGCTAGTCCCATAATTTCATACCCATCATGGACCATGGGTGAAACATAATAAATTATTGTGTTATTATGGAGGCAGGAGGGGGCATTCGGGGTAAGCGGCAGGCAGGTGCAAGGTTACTGTGGGGGGCAGTGGCACAACTTGGACCGGCAATCAATCAATCAATGTGTCTGTCTGTCTGTCAATCAATGAACAGTATTGGATCTAAGGGCACAATCCAGAGCAACTACGGGGAGTCCTTGCTCCGGTGTAAGAACAATTTGCTCTGGATTGCAATATGAATTTCCCTTAGGTTTTCATTCGGTGGTACAGTAACTACGGGTACACATAATGTCTTTTTATGTGCTCCCGTAGTTGCTCTGGATTGTAGGGCCAGCCTCCGTTTCAGCAGCTAGATGTCTGCTTAGACTTAGGCCATATCTATAGGAGACCTGAGTAGGCCTGTTGGGGATGCTACTATAGGGAAGAGGGCAAGCCTTCCCTTCCCCACAGTAGCGCAGCAGCAGTTCCTAAACATGCACTGGATACAGTCAGCCTGTTCTGGCACACATTAGGATTGTACTGCCCACCTTTTATTTACTCCAGCCAATATCTGTGTCCATTTTGTAGGTTCGATCCAGGATTTGCCCCACCTGAATACTCTCGGGTGACATAATATCCCAATTCTATTGGCCACCCATTGCCATAACATCAATCAGAACTGCAGAGGAGGCGATGTTAGGAGATGGGTGCGATGAAGGGATGGAATACCCTCCGTCTGCTCCCCAATCCAGCTGTGTGACGGCAGCCCCGGCCCCTGCACCAATTTCCTTGCCCCAACATCTGCCATCCATTTACCCATAATGAGGCGTTCTGCATTTCCGTTGCAATGCTAATTGCAATTCCCTTGCCATGGGATGTCTGTTCGGCGCCATAACCAAGTTACCAACAGATGCTTTGTTACAGCAACTGCTGCAGTGCAGAGGGGAGGCCGTGACGACTGGGCTGGATTTGCCAACCTGCCGGATTTGCTAACAGGGAGAGATGCCCAAAGCACAATTTGTCATGATGCGCATGATGCGCTTCCTCTGTTTGTTTTGCAAAAAAAAGGCTTTTCCCTTTGTTGCCTCCTTCCTTTTTCCTCTGATTTTTCAGGATCTGCTTTGCCAATTTATTCCCAGTTAATGTTTGCCTTTTGGGGGTTTCAGGCATTCCCTGATAGACATTTCAGAGCGGAAATGATTAAATATTGTTTAGGATACTGACATTATTATTTTTCAACAAGATCACAGAGCAGTTTAGATAGCAAAGGAAGATAAAATGGTTCCCTTTCTTGACATGGATCACAATCTAAAATACTGACACCGGGAAAGCAGGCAGTCACTGGGTAAAAAGAAAAGAAAAAGAGAGAGATGGAGTGAGTGAGTGAGTGAGTGAGTGAAAGAGAGCGAGAGTGAGAGAGAGCGAGAGAGAGAGAGAGAGAGAGAGAGAGAGAGAGGCTGCTATTCAATGCATGCTTTCTTTTTTATTAGTTTTTATTACTATTTTTAAAAAGAAAAGGAACAAAAATAATCTTGGAAGTTATATGGCAAGTGCAGAATTCTGAATTTACCTTTCGTTGGGTGGCGCAAGTGGCTAAGACACTGTGCCTGTTAACCAGCAGGCCAGGGTTCGAGACCCAGGTCGGCCCCACAAGACAGGGTGAGATCCTGTCCTTAGCCCAGGTCTGAGATGCAGCTGGATCCAATTGTATTGGCTCTGCCTTTCCACTGGACTAATTCAGTGGTGTGGAGAGGGGGGATTTGCTGCTTGGATAACAGCCCATCCACCATAACAATCCAACCCAGGCTTTCGTGCTTCTCATGCAGCGTATGCAGCACTGAGCACGATACCATAGTCTTCCAAGCCTCCTTTAGTCTAATATCAATTTCTACTACCTAAAAGTCTGGCTTACAGCACAATCCTAACCATGTCTACTCAAAAGTTAGCCCCATTGTCTTCAATGAGTCTTACTCCCAGAAAAGTGTCTTTAGTATTGTAGCCACAAATGATAATCTTATTTAATATTTAATATTAAATAATAATCTTATTTAATAATTCCAACAAACATAGTAAAAAGGAGTTATAGGAGTCTTAGGGTGGAATCCTAACCATGTCTACTCAGAGGTTAGCCTCACTGTGCTTAATGGGTCCTACTCCCTGGAAAGTATCTTTAGGATTGCAGCCATAGTAAATAGGAGTTATTGAACAATATGGGGCTTACTTTTGAGCAGACATAATTAGGATTGTGCTCATATAGAGTTATATAGAAAAAGGGTTATACAGCAATTTTCTATTCATCAAATCCATAATTCATTTGACTCATCATCCCTTTCTCGTACAAAAAGTTCATGAATTATGCTTTCTCTGGAGTAAGATCCATTGAGCATAAAGCATCTTACTTATGAGTAGACAGGCTTAGGATCATGTTGAGAGTTTTCTGCATTGGGATGAATAGGAACTGTTGCTTCCCCCCCTGTTAAAACTGCGGATCCAGGAGAATCCCAAGCTGCAGACCTGCTCTGACGGATAGGGGAGGCTTTGCTCCACTTCGGCTGATTCTTTGGCTGCTATCATTCCTTGGTCACTCGTACCTGATCATGGTGATCCATCTAGTGACACAGTGCAATCCTAAGCATGTCTACTCTGAAGTAAGTCCCATTGTGATTAATAGTACTTACTGCCAGGGAAGGGTGGTTAGGATTGCACACTTGGAAGATGGTCTGGAAACAGCAATGAGTGCTGAATGTGGCCGCCCATGTAGTTTACTGGAGCTCATCCATTTGAATCGGTCAGGCCACTCCTTTGGCAGCTGCACATCATAAGGTCCTCATGTTGTCCATATGTACAGCTCCACAAGTTTGTTCCTATGCTTGCACCAAAAAGGGGAAAGTACTGCAATTTGTGTTGATTTAGCAAATTCAGGCTGCAATCCTATTCCTGAGAGTAAGTGCGTAATATAAACCAATTTAGGCTGGCACAACTCATCCACTCTCCATTCCCGTGGTGATGTGGGGAGGCTGGCACATAGCTATGCACTGGCCTAAGCCCCCCAGGAATGGAGCAGAAGTGCCTTATGGCACTTTTGTGACACCCCAGGTTAGCACAGGACTTGTGCCTGTCTAACTGCGGGGTTTAGGATTGCAACTTAAGTCCTGTTGAACACATAGGACTAACCGTACTTCTGTGTAGGCATGCATAGGACTGTGCCATCAGCGCTTAGCAGGGTAAAAGAAACAGGGGCTAAATCATTCCCCTGAAGACCACATAGGAATTTTCAATGCACAGAGAATGTCTCGGGGAACTGAAAAAAAATTAGTTGCGCATGGAATGACATGTTGCAGAGGGAATGCTGTGTCCCTAAATAGTCGGTGTGTCAAAGACCATAATCACAAGCGCAAAACTAGATGCCTTTTCTTCTACACACAAATCGCTGCAGGAGGTAATTGGAAAAGGTTTTGTCGCTGCCTCCTTGGCAAGGTGCGCAAATAGATAAACATGGAGCAAGAAATGTGCTGATCGTCTGGGGGGCGTCACAACATGAGTTTGACACCTTCGGAGGGTAAAGACAAAATTGCTAATCGGATGCCTCCATCCCGAAGCCCCTGTGTTGATGGGATGGTTGTCAAACTGGGAACATCCACATAACCATTGGAAGTCATTGAGAGAGTTGCAAATGATTGGGACTAAGGATGCAACCCAAACCCCCAGTTAGGCTGGCTTAAGTCCCGTACTGGCCTAGGGGTGTCACAAAAGTGCCATAAGGCCCTTATGTACCACTCTTTAGGGGGCTTAGGCCAGTGCTCAGACATGCACTCCCATGGGAATGGATGGGAACGGATTGACAGATGGGTTACGATAGCCTAAATTGTTTAGGATTCTGAGAAGTAAGGGATAAAATGGCTATCAACAGAGGAATCAAATTTAGGAATGTCAAAATAAAATTTCAGCGCCAATTTTAAGGTTCAGAGTCTGAAAGCGCACAGAACAGAACTGACAACAAGGGAACAAATATCCAGCAGGACACCAATAAAAATATTGTTGTTTTTTGATTAAGCCCCTGGTAGGCTGCCCAAACATTAATGGGTCTCTAGAAACCTATGCCAGTCATCTAGTTAGCAATAAGTCCAAGGAGAGAAAGGGGAGCAACCTATAAAAAGAGGGATGAGCATCCTGAGGGATGAGCAAATTTCCCAATCTTCTCCCATCCTCTGCCCTGTCCCCCAAATTCCCCCTTCCAACCCATGATACACTTTTACTTCTAACTTATGAGCATAAGTGGAGACGTCAGATGCGACTGTGATGTAGAGCACATCACTGTCTGTGTGCCACAGCCACAGTGGCCCAGAAGCACACAACTTTTGTGCTGTCATAAAGGGTCCTGCCTTGCCAAAACATGAATTCTGGCAGAGTTATGCCCATGTATAGGGTTGCCATAAGTCTCTTCCACAAAATTGGGACAGGAATCATAGAATCATAGAGTTGGAAGGGACCTCATAGAATCATAGAATCATAGAATCATAGAGTTGGAAGGGACCTAGTAAGTCATCTAGTCCAACCCCCTGCCTGCAGCAGGAATTCCCCCTAGAGCATCTCCAACAGGTGCTCATCGAGCCTCTGCTTGAAGATCCCCAGTGAGGGAGAGTCCACCACCTCCCTTGGCAATCTGTTCCACTGCCGAACCGCCCTCACCGTCAGGAATTTTTTCCGGATTTCCAGCCGGAATCTCCTCTCTTGCAGTTTGTACCCATTGGTTCTAGTTCTGCTTTCAGAAGCAGTAGATGACCTAGTAGGTCATCTAGTCCAACCCCTGCCTGCAGCAGGAAATCCTCCTAGAGCATCCCCGACAGGTGCTCGTCGAGCCTCTGCTTGAAGATCCCCAGTGAGGGAGAGTCCACCACCTCCCTTGGCAATCTCTTCCACTGCTGAACCACCCTCACTGCCAGGAATTTTTTCCGGATATCCAACCGGAATCTCCTTTCTTGCAATTTGTACCCATTGGTTCTAGTTCTGCTTTCAGTAGCAGCTATAAAGGACCCTTTAGACCTCTGTCCCATTTACCAGTATGTGAACACAATACCAAAAATTGAGATTGTCCCTATTTTTGGGGACATATGGCAACCCTACCCATCTAGGATGAGGCTACTTGTTGCAGAACCCCATTGTGCTAATTGATTTCAAAATGGATACCTGATCATAACCAGTGCCGGCACACTGGGGCCATACAGCCCCAGGTATTGGTTAGAAGGGTTCTGTGGGAATCCGATGTGTCCCTGGAACACGTTTTCAAGAAGCCTTCCTTTTCCTTTTTGTCCTTAAGAGGCCATTTATCTGAATTGCAAATGTGTGTGTATGTGTGCGTGCGTCCGTGCATGCATGCGCCAAGGGGCATGATAGCTTTGTAAAACTGAATCCATCTATACCCTCAAGAGCTGAATTTTTCCAACGTATTATATGTTAGATAGATATAGCGATACCAAATGACAACAACATCAGGAAAAAAGAGCATGAAAAGGTGGAAAAGTATCAGGGTTTGAAGAAGGAATTAGAAAGGATGTGGAAAGTAAATCCCAATAGTGATCCCAATTGTGATCCCGAACGTGATCCCAATAATGATTGGAGCACTAGGGGCTGTGACACCCAAGCTGGAAGAATGGCTCCCACATATCCCAGGTACATATCCCACATATCCCATATCCCACATATCCCAGGCATCCCAAGATACTGCGCAGATACTGCTAAGATACACTCACCCTCCATGGGTGGTGTATGTACGTTATCCTCAATCTCGGGTCCTTTACATACATAAGAGCCTGGGAAAATCTTTTATATATATAAAGAGCCTGGGAAAATCTGACGGCACACAATAATGCATCACAGGAGAAGAAAGATCATTTTCATCTGATAAATTATTGCAGAAGCCTAAACAGAGCAGATTTTACTACTCGGAGAAGCATCCCTTGGGTCTGGCTCTCTTCCAGAGCTTTTTAGTAATACAAGATGAGTCACTGGAACGAGCAGCAATTCCTCTGGACCTGATCACAGCTGATCAAATATTGCCACTGATTTAATAGATGGTTTAAACTGGGGTCTGGAAGGTCCAAGAACCAGTCAAACATTTCTGCTTTTAAGACAGCTGTGCATTGGAAAGCATACTGAGTGCATGATTTCTGTGGGCACACTCCTAAGCAACTTACCCTACAATCCAGAGTAACTATGGGAAGATGCAAGAGGCACTTACTCTGGATTGCTATATGCATTTCCCATAGGTTTCCCATAGGTGGCACTGTAACTACGTCGGTGTAAAAGGTCCCGTAGTTACACTGTATTGTAGCCTTAGGCTGGCATAACCCACCCATCTTTGTTTCCATGGTGGTACGGTTTGGCCGGTGCATATCTGTGCACAGGTCTAACTCCCCCAGGAGTGGCGCAGAAGTACCTTACAGCACTTTTGTGCATCCTCCGGCCAAGATGTGACTTGTGCTGAGACTTATGCCAGCCTAACCAGTGGCTAAAGGGCTACGATGGCGCATGCGGTTAAGAAACTGTGCCTTTAACCAGCAGGCCAGGGTTCAAGACCTGGGTCCTACAAGACAGGGTGAGCTCCCATCCCTAGCCCAGACCCTGCCAACCTAGTAGTTTGAAAGCATGTAAATGCAAGTAGATAAATAGGTACAACCTTGGTGGAAAGGTAACAGCCTTCAATGTGCATGCAGGCCACATGTTGGACAACACTGGCTCTGGGGCTGTAGAAACAGGGATAAGCACTGCACCCTACAGTCGGTCACAACTAGCAGTATAACCTGCAGGGGATACCTTTACCCATTAACCAGGGGTTAGGATTGCGCTGTGGGTGGTCATTCCGTCAGGCCACATCATGTAGACAGAGCACATGTTTTGCTCTGAGTGGGGATTTGAACTTGGATCTTTCAAGTGTATATACGGTAACTCCTGCGCCACTTCACCACACTCACCATGTTATAAGATAGGTTGTTGTTTTTTCCATATGCTACTGTTTCTTGCATTGGGAGCCTGATGGTGGTAAAGTGCAGGAGAGATCGTACCAAAAGTAAACAGAATGAAATATGTATCAGGCACATGAAATATGTATCAGGATGAATGTTATGACTGTGAACATGACCCTTGGCAGAAAGAGAGCTGGTTCAGTGCATTGCATGGGATTTCCGTCTGCGTTCCCAAAAAATCCAGAATGCCTAGGAAGCTTATAATGTCCCTCCATCCAATAGAGAGAGCCAAAGGGTGTGGGGCTTAGTGGTTGGCCTTTCCCCTTACCCTCCCCACTACCTTCTGTGGTCGGAAATGTTCTGGCAAAGAAGGATTTGCTAGTACCGCCCCAGACTGGGAAGCCCAGACAAGGCTGACATGGGGAAGCATCTCTCTCTTGTTATCAAATCCAATGAGTTCCCCTTAAAACCAAGCCTTGGAGTGCAATCCTAAGCCTGTTTACTCAGAAGTAAGTCCTATTACATTCAGTAGTATTTACTCCCAGGAAAGTGTGATTAGGGTTGCAGCCATAATGAGAGAGGGAAGGATGAGCTGGGCAATGCTGGTGGGTCGATTCACACCCCCCCCCCATCAAAAAAAAAGAATGGCTCTGAAGGAGAGATTCCCTGCAAAACTTTGTGCTTTGCCCCCCCTCCAGCTATGCCACTGCACTCAGAACCTCGAGGATCTAATCTCTAATATTGAGAAATATTTTAATGAATAATATGCTGAAATATAAATATGAATTCTCTGTAAATGCAATCCTAAACAATGTAGGCTGTGCCATCCAGTGGTGGGCACTTACCGGTATGGGCCTACGCGCCCGTACCGGTTCTTCCCGTTTCCCTGCCGCTAGCGTACCGCCAGCGACAGGGAAATGCAAAACATGGCGGACTGGTACAGGCTCTGTACAAGCGGCTTGCCCGCTTCTAGGCAGGCTCTGTGCGAGCGCCGACATCGGCTCTTGCGCAGAGCCTGCCTGGAAGCCCGCCTGCCAGGCCAGCCTCCAGGCAGGCTCTGCGTGAGCGCCGGTGTCGGCGCTTGCGCAGAGCCTGCTTAGAAGCCGGCCTGCCAGGCCAGCCTGGCAGGCCGGCTTCTAAGCAGGCACTGCGCAGGCGCCAACGTCGCCCCGCCCCTTGCCCCTCCCCAGTCCCGCCCCTTGCCCCGCCCACACCCCCTGACCCCAGCTGGCCCCTCCCACTTCCGGCATACCGGATCTTGGGATGGGGCCAGCCCATCTCTGGTGCCATCTTCCTGTTCCCATGGTGGAATGGGGAGATCGGCACATGTCTGTGCATTAACATGACATCCACAGGAGTGGTGCAGAAGTGCTGTATGGCATTTTTGTGACACCCCCTGGATAGGACTTGTGCTGGGACTTAGGCCAGCCTAATGGGGGTTAGGATCACAGCCACAATCACTTACACATTCACACACACATTCACACACACACACACACACAGAGAGAGAGAGAGAGAGAGAGAGAGAGAGAGAGAGAGAGAGAGAATGAAACCTCTTTAGTGTCAACCTTTGCAACCCCCACCATGTATCAAATTATCACCACCCGCTTTTGCTCCGACAAAGTACAAATCCGATTTGCACAGAGACAAGAGTGTCGTGGATGTCCCTGCACAGTCACCAAGAGCAATATAATTTGCAATTAAAAAGCCTTTAATTGCAGCTCATCTCCATTGGGAATCCAGCGTCGTACCATCCCCAAATTTGTTCAGTGTTTTTATTGTCGCAGTCGTAAAACCATGAATGATATTCCGTCCAGGACATCTTTGGAAGGTAAGCTCGGTGCAGAAGTATCATGGCAGATGGTTACAAGATTGACCGCTGGAGCTGGAGGACATCTGGCTTGGAATGAACTCTGGAAGACCAGCTTTTCACTTTGGAAGGGGCCACAGAGGTAACCCTTCTGTCTGGTCCCACTTCAGATTCCAACTCCCAGTTGCTGATCCTGATCCGAAGAGACCTTCTAGGTCTGCTGACTGCAATCTGAAGACCCTCCAGGTGTGCTGACCCTGATCTGAAGACATCCTCCAGGTCTAGTCATCAAGACCCTCCAGGTTTGCAGAACATGATCTGAAGACACTCTCCAGGTCTAGCTATCCAGACCTTCCAGGTCTGCTGACCCCCATCTGAAGACACCCTCCGGGTCTAGATATCCAGTTTCTACAGGTCTGCTGACCTCCATCTAAAGACACTATCCAGGTCTAGCTATCCAGACCTTCCAGGTCTACTGACCCCCATCTGAATACACCTTCCAGGTCTAGCTATCTAGATTCTACAGGTTTGCTAACCCTGATCTGGAGACACCCTCCAGGTCTAGCCATCCAAACCTTCCAGGTCTGCTGACCCTGATCTGAAGATACCCTCCAGTCTGCTGACCGCCATCTGAAGACACCCTCCAGGTTTAGCTATGCAGATTCTACAGGTCTGCTGACCCCCATCTGAAGACACCCTCCAGGTCTAGCCATCCAGACATTCCGGGTCTGCTGACCCCAATCTGAAGACACCCACGAGGCCTGTTCTGAAGACATCTTCCAGGTCTGCTGACTCTAATCTGAAAGCACCTTCTAGGTCTAACCATCCAAACTCTCCAGGTCTGTTGACCCCAATCTGAAGACATCCTTCAGGTCTAGCCATCCAGAGCCAGCATGACAGGTTCAAATTGGAAATCTTTGGGAAGCAGCAATTGGGAGGGGGCTGAAAAGCAGCTCATAACAGTTTATTGGGGGGGGGGAAAGTTGGCTTTAATGTATTTAATTGGTAGATAACCAGCTTAATTTATAATCAGAGATTACAATGCCTATGTATCCAATTAATTAGGAGGCTGTGGCTGAAGGGTGCATTGTTCCATAGCCACATGGATAGACTGACTCCCTCCTTCCACAGCCATTTTTTTTTTCCAAATCTACCAAACCTTCAGCATTTCGGAGTGAACTGCCCTTGATGGTTGTGACCCTGATTCCAATATCCTCCATTGTGTCTATTTTATTTTTTGTGATGCTAATTCGCCTCCTCATGGTGCACCCCGGATAGCACAAAAGTGTGAACCAAACAACTAGCAACAGTTGGCATCCAGATTACATTGAAGAACTGAAGACCGTTGGCAGCCAGACATCAATGTGGAATTCCTGGCTCTCAAAATACATGCCAATGGAACATTAACACCTGTTTTACCATAAATCCATGTATTTGCCATACAGTAAATAAGGTCGCAATCCAGAGTAACTATGGGGAGTCTTGCTCCAGTGTAAGAACTATTTACTCTGGATCCAATATGAATTTGCCATAGGTTATCACTAGGTGGTGCCACAACTATGGATGCACATAATGTCTCTTATGTGCTCCTGTCGTTACCCTGGATTGTTGGGTAAATAACAACTTTGAAAAAGAAATGTCAGAAACTCTAATCACAGATCTCCCATCTGACACTTTGTTTGGTTTTGAGTTTGGCAAGAAGCAGCGTTAAAGAGGTGTACGGGGTGCGTTCCATCGCCCTTGGGAAGAGATTGCTGCTTGAGACTTCCAGATCACCTGCCTGCGCATATGCTCTCTCCATCTGCTCAGCATGTACATCTGTAAATGAAATTATCTATGGAGCCAAAAGAGTGAATTAATATCCTGGAATCTGCTCTCCACTCTCACTGCATTGATGTTGCTCAGGATATATTGCAAAAATGCACATGGTTAGCTAAACATTATAACTTCTTTCTCCACTTCCTGTTGCTTTCCTTGGGGGTAAGAGAAAGCGCAAGTCTTAAAAAAAATCATCCGCCTCCAGTATTTCCCCCTGGGCTGCAAAGCTGGAGGTTCGGATCTGCTCCAAGTGAAATATTCCTCTTCCCCATCAGCAAGCGAACGTGATCGGATTATAAAGCAGGGCTATATTTCACTATAGAAATATGCACGCTCGTTCCAATTATGCAGCCTCCTATTTTACACTCCATCTATTTTCGTCACACGGCATAAGTTATTCAATTCACACAGCGAGGGATGAAGTTGGAACTCATCGCTGGCCTTCTGAACTCGGAAGCAGCATTAAGAAAGGTGTCAAGAAGCCTCTTGGAAGGATATTTAAATTTGAGAGACTGGGGAGTCTTCATATATTATTTTTATTTTTAGGTGGAGATAATAAAACAGATGCAAACTAAAACGGAGGCTTCCGATGCAAAAATAATAAAATATGTTTACATCAAAAAATAAAAAGTATGTGTGTGTCCTGCTTACTTTTTTGTGCTAGAAGTGAGCACAATCACCCAGTAAGTACTTTCCTTGCTGTGAGAACATGACACTTGCCTGGTTGGCACCACCAGCCATTCCATGCCTGGTAGCGCCAGGCTGCCTGAAATGTTTGATTGTCGCTGATCAGCTGATGAGAAACAGGCACACAGATGTACCTGCCAACAGGGGGTTGTTTACAACCACCGCAAACGTTCCCCACCACCTCCTGCCTTTTTCAATTAAATTCGGCTCCATGATCTCAAGAATTTCAGTGAGGATGTGAGACTTGAGAGTAGAGCTTGATTCGAGTCTTGGATTTCAAGTCTAACCCCCATTTAGGCCGGCCTAAGTCCTGGCATATGTCTCATGCTAGCTTAGAGATTTCACAAAAGTACCATAAGGGCCATAAGGCACTTTTGCTCTACTCTTGGGGGGTTAGGCTAATGCACAGACATGTGCTGGCCTCCCCACACCACCTCAGGAATGGGGAGACAGGTGAGTTGTGCCGGCATAAATTGGTTAGGATTGCGTCCTTGAATACATTACTGGCTGAAACGGCCAGATGGGCCAGACTCAAGCCCTTATCACCTCTTCCCACAGTAGTTTTGGGGTGATTCAGATTCAGTTGATTCAGACTGGGGTGATTCTGAAAGCAGAACTAGAACCAATGGGTACAAACTGCAAGACAGGAGATTCCGGTTGGATATCCGGAAAAAATTCCTGACGGTTCGGGCGGTTCGGCAGTGGAACAGATTGCCAAGGGAGGTGGTGGACTCTCCCTCACTGGGGATCTTCAAGCAGAGGCTCGACGAGCACCTGTCGGGGATGCTCTAGGGGGATTTCCTGCTGCAGGCAGGGGGTTGGACTAGATGACCTACTAGGTCCCTTCCAACTCTATGATTCTATGATTCTATGATTCAGTTCAGGCAGAGATAGGGAAGTAGGACCTGGTAGCCAATACCTCCGGACAGATTGCTCTATTTAAGAAACTGAGCACAAGGAGAACTACGCCAATCTGAGTGCTTTTGAACCTGTCTAAAATGTTTCAATCATGCTCCGAATGCTATTTCCATGTGCTCGGCATACATCGCTTTATGACCACTGCTGTTGCCCTAAATGCTCAGTTTAGCTTCTGGTGCAATTTAATTGTTGCAAAATCCTGTTTTTAGCCCTTCGCTAATCTTTCCAGTTAATAGTCTAACAGCGATCTGTGTGAAAACGGAGATTTAGCCCGTCAAAAATGTCTTTCCTTCCTCTCTTTTTCAGAATAGCTTAGCAAGCAACGGATTCGCCCTAATACCTGGGAGCAGAAAGGGGTTTGGAGAAGAGGCACCGATGCCAGGATGCCTTAATTAGGATGTTCGCCTGGTTGAATATCTAATATTTAAAGACTTGCTGACAGTGAAGCTAAGACAGGAGGTGGGAAATGTGAGGATATTTATAGCATACGGAACAGAGGGATGTTGGAGTCAGGAGAGATTAAGACTTCTGGCATTTTAGTTTCCTTTCTTTGAAAGCGGAGTGCGACCAATTCATTTTCTTTTGCAAAACTACCTGTTGGAAGCAACAGGGGCAATCCCTACCTGTTTGATCTCGTTCTTGAGTAGGAAAGCTTTATTCCCAAAGGGCAGCACCAAAAACCAGGGGTGAACAAGATCGGGGTGTCCAAACCCTAGAGCAATGGTCCAACCCCAGTTTAAACCCCCAAACCCTGGGTGTCCAAACCCCAGATCAGGGGTGTTCAAACCTTGGATGTCCAAACACTGGATCAGGGGTGTCAAAACCCCAGTTCAAGGGTATCCAAACACTGGATATCCAAACCCCAGATCAGGGGTGTCCAAACCCTGAGTGTCCAAACCCTGGATCAGAGGTGTCCAAACCCTGGCTCATGTGTATCCAAACACTGGGTGTCCAAACCCCAGATCAGGAGTGTCCAAATCCTGGGTGTCCAAATGTTGGATCAATGTTGGTCCAAACCAAATGTTGGTCCAAACCCTGGCTCAAGTGTATCTAAACTCTGGGTGTCCAAACCCCAGATCAGGGGTGGCCAAATCCTGGGTATCCAGAGACACCCACAGTGAGCATCAATGCAGCCCGTGGCAAGATCTCTTCATTCAGCCTGCAGGCAAGCATTGTAATCCTCCAGATCTGTCCCTAATAAGCTCTTATATGTAAATTTATTCAAATTAATTCCTCCACCCAGCCACCCCAATACAGTGTCAGACAGCCACCCCAATACAGTGGCCCTCTTGCCAAAATGTTTGGACACCCCTGAGCAAGATGCATCAGCTCAATGATATAGCTAGAGGGGGCAAACATTATGTTTTTCAGGGAGTCTCACTCCGACACTCAAACACCTCTTCTTTATCCCTTTTGGAGCCATTCTAGTGATGGGATAAAACAGAGATGTACGCCTGCCTCCAAAGGGACAAGATTCGAGACTAGGACTTGAGGCTTATTTTGAGGATCTGGGAAGCAAATTGATGGATTAAACGAGGGGAAGGTTAGAGGGAGATTTTAAGGGATCCCTGAAAGATGGCAGGTGAAATTCTCATAATCAGCCACCCCTTTGGACCCGTCACAATCTGTCACCCATGGAACCTGCATCACCTACCTGCATGGATTTACTGAAATTGGTATGAGATACACACACACATCGGTCCAAGATCTAAAATAGGCTTGTCCAGGCCGCAGGCAGCATGCGGCCCTTGACGCCTATGGATGCGGCCCAACACAATAAGCAAAGGTCCGGCCTCTGGAAGTGGGAGGGTGCTTGGTGGCACTTACATAAATTTCGGTGCAGCCGCGGCACTGCACAACTGAGTTCTGGCCAGCCAGCAGCCATTACGGGTAAGTTTAAACTGTGCACGCGCTCATGCAGCTTCGGAGCTACAGAGCGCATGCACTGGTTGTATATCGGAAGCAATGTTGGAGCTGGCGATGTGTGCAGAGCGGATGCTCTGCCCAATGCTTCCTACTACAGGAGCCAGCGTGGGCGGAGCATCCGGTCTGGGGATGTCGCCGGCTCCAACACAGGGTGCCCAGATGACCGGAAAAACATGGATTTGTCCGGATTTTTATCCTCCTGTCCAGGTGTCCTACATTTTGGCACTATTGTCCTACATTTTGGCTTCATTTTGAAACTTTGTGCTAGCACACAGTACCCCATCATGTCATATGTTGTTGGATTCGTATTGAAGAGCAGAATCCAATGCAATAATCAGTTTTGAGATATCTCCTTCCTATCAAAATTTATGGTCAAAAAACAGAAAAACAAAACCAAAAAATTTACTTTTTTTGCAATTTTTTTCAGCGGGTAGGAATTTTGGCCTGGGATTAGGAATTTTGGCCTTGGGGTTCAGGAATTTTGGGTTTGGCATCTGGTCACCCTGCTCCAACATTGCTTCCTATATACAACTCGTGCTTGTGCTCTGCAGCTCTGACGGATGCAGTTTAAACTTACTCATAAAGGCTGCCTGCAGGCCAGAACTCAGCTGTGCCCTGCCCGTGCTGTGGCTGTCCCCTAAGCGCCCCCACCACCCTCCACGATTGAAGCACCTCCGCAGCATCAGCAACCCAGTAAGTCCCCTAGCCATGTTTACTCAGGAGTAAACTCATTAAGTCAATGGAACTTACTCCTGAGTGAAGCTTGACTATGCTGGCACCCAAAAAAGGAGGACAGGGTTCTCCCCAAAAATTCTGGATCCCATGATGAACAACCTTCCATCCCGTTCTGCATTTCATCAGGCTTGCTTGACTCCTCTTGCGCAGTTTGGCGAGCTCCCCTCCGACTCTTTGCAGGGATGTCGTGTGTAGCCATGGAAACAGTGAAGAGCATGTTCTCCAATAGACGAGATTTTGAGTGCGCCTTCTTCACTCTCTTCTTCTGCATCACATCCACTCCCAGCCACACTCATGCGTGAAGCAGATGTTGAAAGACAAGGGGGACACCTCTCTTATAGGGGAAAAAATACAGGGTATGGACCTGATCAAGGGTGCAATCCTAACCAATTTAGACCAGCACAACTCCCTCGATATCCATTCCCGTGTTGGTGTGAAAAGGCCAGCACATGGAATCACAGAGTTGGAAGGGACCCAGTGGATCATCTAGTCCAACCCCCTGGACCTTCTTGGATCATCTAGTCCAAACCCAGTGGATCATCTAGTCCAACCCCCTGGACCTTCTTGGATCATCTAGTCCAAACCCAGTGGATCATCTAGTCCAATCCCCTGCCCTTGTCTTGTGGGGACCCGGGTCTTGAACCCTGGCCTGCTGGCTAACAGGCACAGTGTCTTAACCACTTGTGCTACCAGAGGACTATTTGGGGACTAATTGGTGGGTCACCACTGTCAACATCATCTCAACATCCCATCAACATATATTTGAGTTGTGACATGGAAAAGGTGGAAGACCATTTTAGTTGAGGAAGAAGAGGGGGGAGCCTTGTCTATGCACTGCCTACCCTGTCATAAGTCTGTGGAATTCCATGCCACAGGATGTGCTGATGGCACATTGGGCACAAAAATTCAATGCAGGTTAAAAGCCATGATGGGTCTTCTTTGGAGTGCACAAAAATGGTTAGTCACCGAAATGGTTAACAACCTAATGTGGGTCAGTGAGACATCCCTGGAAAGATGCGAGAAGTACAAGCGACAATTAAAAGAAGTGTCTCTGGTGAAAGCAGCCGGAGAAATTTTGGCTAATTAACAATCCTCGCTGCTCATTTATCGGGGAGATAATTTAATAAGAGCCTCTTGCTTTGCAGACTTCCAAAGGGCAAGAATTCTGTCCGGTTCTGGCCCCGAACCACACATTTTCCATCTTGTTGTTCTTTTTGAAAATGTCGCTGTTCAGAAGCAATGTTTGTGTAAAAAGGAATGACTAATAGCCATATTAATGGCACATTATCCGATGCAGACTTTATCGAAATATACCATATTTACTCATATTTAATGCACATTTTTTTCAGCTGAACACACTGCAATCCCAAGCATGTCTACTCAGAAGTTAGTCCTATTGTATTCAATGAAGCCAACTACTAGGGAAGTGTGTTTAGGATTGCAGTCTTACCCTACAATGCAGAGTAACTACAGGAGCACATAAGAGACGTTTATGGCAACATAATTACGGCACCACCTAGTGAAAACCTATGGGAAATTCACATTGCAATCCAGAGTAAATTGTTCTTACTTCAGAGCAAGGACTCCCTGTAGTTACTCTGGATTGCGCCCTACGTCTCCAAAATCAGGGTGCGCATTATTTTCGATGGTGCCTTAGATTTGAGTAAATACGGTATTTGGATAATAAGTATAGGTCAGTATTCAGTTTCCTGTATTGTAATAAAAATGTAACATAAACCCATTGTTGTGGAAAGTGGTGCCATTTGGTAAAAATCATAATATAAACCCTGTTGTTATATTACAGTATTAGGCTGCAATCCTAAAGACATTTTCCCGGGAATAAGACCTATTAAATACAATGGGGCTTACTTTCGAATAAACATGGTTAGGATTGTGCTCATTGTCATAAACCTTTTGTGGATATAATTCATTGTTATATACTATAATTTATATGGTATAATTTGATGGCACATTAGATTTGAGTAAATACAAGTACAGTGGTGCCTCACATAAAGAGCTTAATTCGTTCCAGAGGCCTGTTCTTTAAGTGAAATGCTCTTTAAGTGAAGCGGATTTTCCCATAGGAAATAATGGAAACTCAGACAGTTGGTTCCACAACTCCAAAAATATTCATATAAAAATATTAACTGGATGTAAAAATGATGACAAAATACTGGAATTGAATTCAAAACATGCTTCAATATGCATGATCCTATGAAGTCTACTTTGGCTGCAATCCTAAAGACACTTTCCTGGGAGTAAGCCCCATTTAACACAATGGGACTTCCTTCTGAGTAGATATGGTTAGGAGGCTGCAATCAAAGACACTTTCCTGGGAGGCTTACCTGGGCTGCTCCTGGAGGTTCAAGGTGGTCAGTTAACTTCGGGGCAGTTCGGGGGAGCTGCCTCTGGCAGCCCTTTTAAAGAGCCTCCATGCAGAGCGTCAGGGCTGCATAGCACGCGTGCCCATAGCGCGCTTGCTTGTTAAGTGAAGCGGAACTTGTTATGTGAAGCAGGATTTCTTGGAAATTTTTGCTTGTTATGTGAAATGCTTGTTAAGTGAGGCACTTGTTAAGCAAAGTACCACTGTACTGTATTTACTCAAATCTAACGCTCGCCTTTTTCAACCAAATTTTGGCTGCAATCCTAAGCATACTTTCCTGGGAGTAAGACACATTGAACACAATGGGGTTTACTTCTGAGTAGACATGGTTAGGATTGTGCCCTTAGTCTCCAAAATCAGGGTGTGCATTAGTTTCAATGGTTAGATTTGAATGAATGTGGTATTTTGATTATAAGTATAGGGTGCACATTAGTTTTGATTGCACCGTAGATGCGAGTAAATACAGGTATATGTTTCTGCTGTTTCCCTACAAAGACATGTGGAAGGGAGCTGATGTCTCAGGTGTGAACAAACTGGGGGGTCACCACTGTCAACATCAGCTCAACATTCCATCGACATACATTCATTTGGGTTGTGAACTTGTGACATGGAAAAGGTTGAAGACCATTTTGGTCGAGGAAGAAGAGTGGAGGATCCTTGCTAGTATGGGATGGAAGTAGAAACCATTGTATTGCCAGTTTTGCACAGCTGGATCTATTCTGCCAAATGGGGGGAGAAGACTCGAAGCTGACACTTGTCTGCCGTTGACCGGAGCGAGAATCTGCCACACTGTTGGCATCGACAGCCCGACATGTTTGCCTACTGAGCAAAGCGGCGCCAATGGCGTTGACTTTAGGCCAACGAATCTTTCCCCAAACTCAGGTCGATAATCCAAGCTCTGACACCATTGGCTGTAAATGCAATGTTTATATATGGGGAAATAGCATCTCAGCTTGGGACTAATTGGATTTCTCATGTGTTGGAGGCACCCAAAGTTCACCAGACATGTTCAATTCCCTTTTAATGTTTGTGTTGGGCAACTTGGCTATTGGCCAAGTTGCGTTCTACTTTATTTCGGTCTGACACACAGTCGGGGGCTAGCGAGCTTATTTTATGGCCTTTTAAATAGGGCAGCATGTATTTGAGCATCTGTCCTCATTAGGAGGGAGCCGAATGATCTCCAGAGAACATGTTTGGTGCACAAACAAAGCTTTTGGGCAATCCTAAATGTTTTCCGACTCACAAAAGCTTACCTTTATCAAAGGAATGTACTACCTTTTGGAACCTTATCTACCTGTAACACCATTTGAGTGCTCTTCGGGGAGAAAGACAGGTTAGAAACAAACAAATAAATAAATTCTGGGAGGGGCTTTGCTTTAGAAACTGATCTTCTTTGACCTTCTTCTTGGAGCTAAATTCACTTTGGCTTGCAGTCCTAAAGACACTTTCCTGGGAGTAAGACCCATTGAACACAATGGGGCTTACTTTTGAGTAGACATGGTTAGGATTGTGTTTTAAGGCTCCATGTTGATGTCACTGAGAGCAAATGAAGCTTGTTGAGAGTGATGGCCGTGGCCTCCCTCTGAACAAGCTTCATTTGCCCAGAGCTTCGGATCCTATAAGGTACTTCCATGACTTCCATGACTTCTATAGCAATATGTATATGACCTTTTCTTCTCCTCCTCCTCACTACCACCTTCCATTCAGCTCTGCTTACTACACTGCTTACTACAACCCCAAACGTAATATTCCTATTGCTTACTACACTGCACTGCTTACTACAACCCCACTGCTTACTACAACCCCAAATGTAATATTTTGGCCGCATCACGCACAATATTGTTTGTTCCAAAAAAGAGTCAAGTAGCACATTCTAGGAATTCTCATTAGGTTGATCTCCATTTCTGCAACCTACTATAGGGTCCTGAACCTATTCTAGGTTTGGGAATCTATTTTAGACTTTTCCTTCCTAAATCTGGCCACTTCCCTTTTAAAAGTCTAAGTTTCATCACAACATCTTGTAGCAAAGAGTTCCACTGATTAACTATGTGCTGGATAAAGAAACACTTTCTTTTAGAAATATATACTATATACTATACTTTCTTTTATTAATACTTTCATTAAGAGCATAAGGCTGCAATCTTAATGACACTTTCCTGGGTGTAATAATCACAATAGAGCTTACTTTTCAGTAGACTGGTTAGGACTGTGCTCTGTGATTATGGCTGCAATGCTAATGACACTTTCCTGGGTGTAAAACCCATTGATCACAATAGAGCTTACTTTTCAGTAGACATGGTTAGGATTGTAAGTTGTAGTGTTAGGCCTTTGAGTGCTATCAGATTCAGTGATATTTCAGTCTGATTACCTATATTTAGAGTATTATATGTTATCGAAGTTACTCCATGAACAGAGATTAGGAGTATCGACATAGTATTTTTACAAAGCACAACACAGAGGGTGTATTTTTTGCAACCGGCATTCCTCTCGTCCTGATCAAGCATGGAGTCCAATCTGGTGGGTGCCAGCTTTTCAAGGGTTTCAGTTACAGTAATGCATCCAAGACATCTGTAGGGAATCAGAGAGATCATCTCAATGGAGAGAATGAGAGTCTATTTTGAGGTTTGTAACTATAGCAGGGAACCAAAAATAAAAAATGAAGATTTTAATATTTTCAATCACAGCTTGCAAGTATTCATTGCATCACCTTTGCTCACTGCATCGCGGCATCCCAGAAAATCTAAATCCTTGTTGCTTCTGGCCAGGGTTGGTGCACACTCAGTCTTTTAAATGACACCATGTGATTCTGGATCAACCCAATGTTTGAATATTGATACACTATTTGAACATTGATGAACATTGATGGCCTATAATCAGATCCTTGTCTACCTGAATTTGGGGGATATTCCCAAAAGATCTTCCCGGATCAACAGAAGATTTTTGTGGTCTTCTATTATATCAGTGGTTTTCAATTTTTTTCTTTATATGGCACACTGATTTCCATGGTCTTCACATCTTATTAGTCCTACTAATTGTAATCCTACTAAGTCCTACCACTTCCTACTTTGGGAAAATAGTGAGCAGAAAGTGTATCAGAGGAGCCTCAACCGTCTCTTTCTCTGCACTGCGCCATGTCCCACCCCAACCCTCACCCAACTTAGGGTTGCCATAATTTTCTTCCACAAAATCGGGACAGGACCCTCTGTCCTATTTGCCAGTATGTGAACACAATCCCCCAAAATCGGGCTTGTCCCTGTTTTTCTGGACATATGGCAACCCTAACCCAACTGCTTTTCCTACATTCCCATCATACTATTCCAACCTTGGCATCAAGCTGTTGCCATCTTTCCTGTACCTCGCTTTTAATACATTTATCGCTAGGGGCATCAACCAACATCTCCAACAATCTACTAACACACTGGATATCTGATAGATTGCCATTGACATGGGCTTTCTCCAGAGATAACTCCAAGTCTCTGGGCTAATTATGGAAGATAATTAGAGCAGCTGATTAGAACAAACTTAAGTGGCAACCAGCCCTTTAAAGTGGTTCTTTTATTGGAAGATCAGATATTTCTCTGGCTCAGTGTTATGTTGGCACCACAGTCACGGATAATGCACGTCCCAGAATTATGCGTTCCATTAAGATTTTGCATGTTCCCTTGGGGTGAAATTGGGGCAAAACCAGGATCTTCCCATTTCTTTATCCCATTTTGAGTTGCCAAAATGAGAAGGGTTTCAGTTTGTTTGTTCGTTTGTTTGTTTGATCTTCCCATTACTTTATCCTATATGGAGTTGCCCAAATCAAAAGAGGGATTTCAGTGGTTTGTTTTCTGAGTTAAAGCTGGCAAACCAGGGTGACCACTGCACTAGGAAAGAAAACATAGAATCAGAGAATCCTAGTGTTGGAAGGGACTCAGTGGGTCATCTAGTCCAATCCCCTGCCTGTAGCAGGAAATCCTCCTAGAGCAGTGGTTCTCAATCTTCCTAACACCATGACCCCTTTATAAGTTCCTCATGTTGTGGGGACCCCTAACCATAAAATTATTTTCGTTGCTACTTTATAACTGTAATTTTGCTACTGTTATGAATCGTAATGTAAATATCCGATATGCAGGATGTATTTTCATTGTTACAAATGAAATGTGTGTTCTATGCACACATTGAACACAATGGGATTTATTTCAGAGTAGGCATGCATAGGATTGGGCCCTGAGGCTGTAATCCTATCCACATTTACATGAGAGGAAAGGCCCCCCTGACTATAATGGGATTTATTTCAGAGTAGGCATGCATAGGATTGGGCCCTGAAGCTGTCAGTCAGCCCTAGTGTGCGCACAGCTACAGCCAAAGGTCTGGCAAGCCTGACCTGGCCCCCTGCACCAGGGGTCTTTCGGTGACCCCCCAGGAAAGCTCTAGGCGACCCCCAAAGGGGTCCTGACCCCAACTTTGAGAAACTGTCCTAGAGCATCTCTGACAGGTGCTTGAAGACCTGCTT
The DNA here is from genome assembly GCA_030015325.1 of Cryptoblepharus egeriae. NCBI lineage: Eukaryota > Metazoa > Chordata > Lepidosauria > Squamata > Scincidae > Cryptoblepharus > Cryptoblepharus egeriae. Next base: position 18,778,935 of record JAREYC010000016.1, on the reverse strand, counting down.
GAAGGTCTGCTTGAAGACTTGCAAGACCTGCTTGAAGATCCCTAGTGAGGGAGAGTCCTATGAGTCTGGAGATCTGGGGGGTCCTATGAGTCCCTTTCATGAAACATGCATGATTTGCCTACCTTTGTGCAAACATCTTGGTTTTAGAAGTAGGCTATCATTGAATGCCAAGTACATGGGAGGACACCAGAATGCAGCTCTCTTGTGGTATTGTGTGGTCCCTGGTGGACCACTCTGAGATCCAGGTCCTTGGCCTGATCCAGTGGAGCTCTGATCAGTGTCTCAGATCTATGACTATAGCTTGCATCACCTACACACTAGCCCTTATTGTTTTCACCATGCAAGAGAATCCCGTATAATTATTTCACATGGACAGGTACACAACATTCACACCATCTCCCCCAAGATTATAACATGGGCACTGAAAGATGTGTAGTGAACAAGCCTTCTTGTAATGGAAGCTACAACCACAGCTGCCTGCTGATCTCTGTTCACACCGCTTTAATGGTCAATTGTGTAAAATGTTGAAACCCATCAAGGGAGTGGAAAGCTTTGCATCTGATTTATTATAGCTTATTCACAGTCCAATTCAGATCAATCTGTGGCAATAGAGATGAACTACTTCTGGCTCAGTAGTCAGGCAGCTTATGAACACCTAAGAGGCACGGCAATGCCTTGGAATGCATGTGTGCAAACTGTGAAGGTCCGCCTGATCTGGAAATCCAGACAAATGGGACTCGGTGCAATCCTAATCCGTTTAGATCAGCACAACTCACTGATCTGCCCATTCCTATGGTGTGTTGGGGAGACCAGCGCATGTCTATGCACTGGCGTAACATTCCCCGGAGTGGCACAGAACTGTCCTACAGCACTTTCATGACACCCAATATGGCCAGATTGCCCACCCCAAATGTGGCACAAGTCACAGCCTAATGGGGGGTGCACCATTGCCACCCATGTCTTCATCCCTTGCCATGTTGACAGCAATGAGACCCAGAGGTCTGGATTCGAAATGTTCCTCCTAACTACTTCTGCCTCCAATTGGCTCAAAATTGAGGCACCCCAGAAGTTGGCGGTGATGTGGCAACCTCACTGAGTCAATGGCAAGTGACTTCCAGGTGTCACACTTTGCTCCCACACACCAAGATCCATTGTTCCCATACCCATCATCATGAGTAAAGCATTCTGTAGTAGGGTGAAAAATACCCTACAGTTCCTCAGTTCTGACTCACCTTAATGTGAACCCTCAGAAGACATGATGACATGAGCTACTCTGAAATTATCACTATTTCCAGTAGATTCAAGGTGGACGTGTTGTTGTAACATATATTTCATAATAAGGTGCAATTAAACTGTCTAGGCTGTAGTTGCTATAGTTGCGAGTCCTATATTTGGGACTCCATGCTTATTAATTGTGTTGTTTGCTTCTATTGTTCATCGCATGGTCGGTGAACATCCCCATCCCTTTATGTAACCATCACCCTGGAGAGAAAAGTGGGTAGAAACTGGTTGGGATCCACTTTTATTCCTCTTTGAATAAGGTGATACAGTCATGTGGGTGGGTGCATTAGAGGAGCACCTGGTGATCCACAAAGTGATCACCAGGTGCCCCTCTATGGTGTGACCCATGATGATCTCCCCACCCAGAGGAGGCCTGTGTGACCAGCTGCCTGATCTACAAGATTTCAAGTGGTAAAGCCTCAGGTGTGATCTCTGTTCAAATTTGGTATTAGGTATTTATTTATCTAATAAATAAAATCTCTGGGCGATAGTGGAATAGCTAAGGGGTTTGGCACCGTAGACACAATTAAAAATACAATTTATTATTTATTATTTATTTATTAGATTTGTAATCTGTCCTCCACCCCAAAGGGAACCCACAGTGGCCAACAATCAATAAAAGGCATAGTAAAATATAATTAAAACCGGTAAGATATATTAAAACAATAAAATACAATTAAAAATAGTATTTTAAAAATGTACTCTGTTCTCTCGGTAGGTGACCTGCCTCCACGATTTCTTTGGGGACGATGATGTGTTCATTGCCTGTGGTCCAGAAAAATTCCGCTATGCGCAGGATGACTTTTCTCTAGATGAAAACGGTAACGTCAATCACTCACGATGTGGTCTGTGTCTTGGGGTGGTTTCCCAGCTTGATGCTGGATATTTTGCTTTTAGAGCGCCATTTCTTTTGCACGCATGTATCTCTTGAGCGTACGCATGATCTGTGTTAATGATCACTGTATGTGTTTGTCCCGTTTCGTCATGCAATCCCTTAGTGGCGCTGTTGGTTATTTTATTCTGTTTTGGGGCTCGCTAGTTGCATCGTGGGGTTTGGGGAACTAGTTAAGAGTGGGAGAGATCGTGTAGTTTTTTAATGATGCCAATGACTGTCTATCTGGTGTCATTCAGCATAAGTGAGTCCATTTTTTCTGGACACCTCACTCAATCTCAGATCTAGTGTTATTTTGGGGGGAGGGCACCAGTGCAGATCAAAGGAGTTCCCAAATTTGGACTAAAAGGGGTTCCCAAATTGTGTTCCCAAACAGTTCCCAAACTGTGAAGCATGGCATACCCACGGGGGCACAGCAGGATGTCCCCAACTTCCCAGCACCACCAGCTTGGCTTTTAAGAGATCTCACACAGTTCTCGATCTTGTGAAAATAGTGCAAAAACTCGCACAATTGTGCAGAATCCAATATGGGTGACTCCTGGAAAGAAGAAACTGCGATGCTGGTCAAATTTGGGAACCCACCACCCAATAGTTTGTCCTCTGGTGGCTTGCTTTGCATCCGCTTTGATGCAATCCCAATGTCTGCTTTTAAAATAAGAGAGTACAAAATCTCTTTTTTATTTACTTTTTAAATTTTATTTTTATTTACTTTATTTATCGGTTGAAGATTTGTGCAGAACTCTCTTGACACTCACTTCAGCGAGGCCCAAGTGTGTTACTGGAGGTCTAGACGTTTGAAAATGTCGTCTGCGCCAAGTTGCCGTCTTGGTTCCCCACAGATTGAGTTGTCAGTGCCTGTTATCATCTAATGCGCGCTGACGGATTTGCCACAAGGCAGAGGGGGGTGGTCTCATTAAGAACTGCACCGGAGTGGCAGGATCTGCCAGGAACTATTCCTTCTTGATATCTATATGGATGCATTTTGTATAAGATATTTCATCAGTTTTTTTAAAAAAATACAGTTAATTAGCCAAGTGCTTCAGATGCAGAATGAAGCATCGTTCATTCATTCACATAAAGCAATTATCTGGGCAGTGTTGAATAAATAGCAAAGGCAGTACACATCATGCAAACCAGCACATATATGCAAGTGAACTTTATTTCTATAATTTCTGCGACTCAGAGTAATTGTATTTATTTGATTTCTATCTTACTGTCCTCCCAAAAGGCTTATAACGCAACATGTCGAATACATTCGGCTCTTAGCATCCATCTGTTTCCCTGCAGATGCTGAATTTTTTAATATTGAAATCCATGTTCTGATCTTCGGACAGGACCTTCAGAGCACCTTCAGATGCAAACATGTTCTGGTTGCATCTGGAGGTGTTTTGTGGGTCCCACCACATGTTCTGAACCTGTGGTGGACAGTAGCAATCCTGGCCACGGTAACACTTGGGGTTAAGACTACAGGCTGTTGAACCACAACAGTGGACTACTGAAGGCATTCTGAAGGCCAAAAAAAAAAACCATTTCCAGTTTCATGGAGGAAGGAACCCTTTTTCCAGTTTCATTGCCATTTCACTTCTAAAAGTCCAAGTCCTGGTGTGCATAAGTGAAGAAGCAGCCCAAATTTAGTCAGTGAGCAAGATCAGATCCCAAGTGATGTTGAACCCAAACATTGAAGATCCCAGGATCCCAGGATCCAGATTTCCAGAAATGGTCCTTAAATCACCAGATTTCTAGAAATGGTCCTTAAATCATCACATTCTGCCTTACTGGGAACAGCTCTCACAATCAGGCAAGAATTGTTGGAGAAGCAGTGGAGGTACCTATGGATGCTGTACCTATGGCACACCATACCTCCCTCCATTTGACATATGGATGCTGTACCTATGGCAGCCATACCTCTCTCCATATGACTGCAAAATGTGCTGGAGAACTGCTATGAGAAGAACCCAACTGCACCACTGATCCCCAAGTTGGGGAGTGCGCAGTTGCACATGAAAATCTTTGAACTGGGCCATGTGTCCCAATTCTCCCTTTTCCATAGTTTCTTACACCGCACAGCATCCAAAGTTGATATGTCTGCAATTTCCGATGTCCTCAAGGCCTGCGTCTCTTACGGTGTCGTGAGCAATTCCGCCTGCCTGTTTCGAAGATTTTCATATTGCCAGCTGTTGGCTGTTCTTTGATGGGCCATCAAGACAAAGTATGTTCTCTTATGCCCACTCTCTCATGCGCATGTTGTCACACATTCTTTCCTCTGCTTCTGGGCCTCTGATCATTCTCAGAAGAAAAGGTTATCCCGTCTCCATTAAATATATTGATCTTGGCAGGATCTTCAGGATATATATCTAGGATATATATAGGCTTGGAGAACAAGTTCTGCAATAACCTCATTAAAATCTTCCCACTTCCATGCCTAACTTTGTGGGGCAGATCTGATCATCGGAGCATCATCTCACCATACCTTTTGTCATAGAAGGGCATCTCCATATGTCTACAGGTCCTATATTCCCAGATTTTCTTATCTCCAATTCTACGTGCTCCCTGCGCCCTGCCTCACATTGTTTAATGCGCATGTGAAAAGCATCCAGAATGGACTTTGTGCTCATTCTAATTAGAGTGGCACAAAATCCCCAGAGCGCCAGGCAAGTGCACACCCCTCTCACATGAAGCATGAACCCTGGAGCAAGATCTCCAGCACATGGTCTGGGGCTGAGTGAGAACAGCCCCGAATGCCTCATTTCAAGCCATGGGGGAGAATTTAGGACACTTGCGTCTTTATCTTTTAATATTTATTTATTAAATGTATTAATATCCCACCTTTCTCCACGTGCAGAATCAACAATCAGCAAAAAACAAATCAAATGTTAGCCTTCCACCCTAAAATTTAGGTCAGGGTCCTTGCTTTTGGCTTGACCCCTGTAAACGATCTGTGGTGGGTTCCAAACGTCCCCCTTCTTGCCCATGGTCCATCACCACCACCAGCGGTATCTGGGCATTCCCAGCACTTGGAGTGGCTGGGCATTTTGGCGACACATGTCCATGAGCTTAAACACACACATCTTCAGATGCTTGCTTATTATTTTTGTGTCCAGACGATTAGATGGTCAAGAAAATCTGATGAACGTTTAAGGAAGAGCAGATGATGAGAGAGCGTATTATGGTGCATTATTGTCCTAAATGGGCAGCCAGCCCAGGAGACATGGGGATGTTTCTGTTTTGTCTCCGTTACACACGCAAATGCACCTCGGGGAGTTTACAAGGAGGAGTTTAGTTTCAAAAGAACAGCGGCCGTCTCTGCCGCAGATGGCTGTTAGCCAGATCCTTAAGACAGGTCTAATTAATCCTAATGGCTTCTATAACCTTCTGTGTCTGGGTGAGTAATATCCTCCCTGCTCAAATTTTATGCCCAAATCTGCATGGACTCAGCTACAAATTCAATTTCTGTGCTCCTTCCCTTTGAAATCCGTTCCAAGAGCTGCTGAGTCCATCAACAACCAGTAAATGTTATGCAAATATGCACACTTCCTTTGGTGTTTTGCATAATATATCCTTCACTTTGGCTATTTTTTCCACACCGTATCCTGGTTTAGTAAGACATGGAAAGCTACAGACCAGCAGCCACAGGAAATCTAGAGCAGTAGATGAATTATTCTTGGCTGGATAGGAAATTGGCTTCATAATTCTATCTACCCCAGGATGATCATATGACTGGAAATTTCTGGATTTGTCCGGATTCTTAGCCTTCTGTCCGGCTGTCCTCCAAAAGGGCTTCGTTGTCCTCCATTTTGGACCATTGCAATGGTGTGCAGTACCCCAAGCATGTCATATGTCGTTGGATTTGTATTGAAGAGCAGAATCCAATGCAAAAATCAGTTTTGAAATACCTCCTTCCTATCAAAAGCTATGGCCAAAAAACTAATAATAAAAATAGCTCTATGGGAAAGTGAAAGTGCCCAATATTGCGGCTTTACTCATGAGTAGGCAAATGTGTCATTGTCCACTGGAAAGGCCAAGATGAGGGGAATTCAAGACCTTGCTCTCTTTTTGAGGTTTGGGCATCTTGTCACCATAGTCTACCCAGTAGATAGATCTGGGTTCCACATTTAGGCATGGACCTAGGTTTACCATCCTGATTGACCTACATTCTGGATAAGTAGTGCTCATGCCCTCATCCCCATCATAAATAATGGGTCAGCCCCTAACCTAGTGCTGACAACCACTTGTTTTTGTTTTCCCAGAGTGCCGGGTCATGAAAGGGACCCCGGCCACTACTCCGGGTAGCAAGTCCTCCCCAACCCCTCAGAAGAGTTCTGCAAAGAGTCCGGCTCCCATGCGCCGGAGCAAATCCCCTGCTGATTCAGGTAACCATCAAGATGGTGAGTGACTTTTTTCTTCTGCGCAGATAAAAGGTTGAGCCCACAGAAATCAGGATGACAAGATCATATCGAGGTGGTTGAGTTGTTTATCCTTTACAGGAGGGATTCATATAATTTACTGTGTACCCACTAGAGCTTGCTGTATTTACTCGAATCTAATGTGCCATCGAATATAATCCGCACCCTTTACTTATAATCAAAACACTGTATTTACACAAATCTAATTAACCACTGAATATAATCTGCACCCTATACTTATAATCAAAATAAATCTAATTAAACATCGAATCTAAAGCACACCCTATACTTATCATCAAAACACCATATTTACACAAATCTAATTAACCATCAAATCTAATGCACACCCAATACTTATAATCAAAAATCTAATACTTATTTACTTATTTATGCAAATCTAATTAACCATCGAATCTAATGCACACTTATCATCAAAACACTGTATTTACGCAAATCTATCCATCGAGTCTAATGCACACTGATTTTGGAGATGGCATACAACTGAAAAAGGTGAGCGTTAGATTTGGGTAAGGCTGCAATCCTAAAGACACTTTCCTAGGAGTAAGACCTATTGAACACAATGGGACTTACTGCTGAGTAGACATGGTGAGGTTTGTGCTCTAAATGCAGTATATGGAGTCATACACGCACTTTTGGTATAGCCTCCGGATTAGACACACTCAGCCTCCAACCTAGTTACACCTCTTGAGGATATAATTTTAATATTCTTTGAATATTTTGGGCATCCTTTCATTTTATTACTTGACTGAAAACCTTCTCCAGCAATCAGCCACACAATGGAATATGTATATAGAGAGGGGAACATCCTGTATAATAATAGTCTGGCCCAGGGCTAGTGAAATATTTAAAAGCAGATTGCATAAGACTGCCCTAGAGCCGAGTAATTATTCCCACTTCCACGCGCTTATTTGAATCATAATAGACTAATCAGCCCGCTATTATTTCCTATATCAATCTGAAATCATACCCTGATAGGATCAAAGCTTTCCTCCTCCGGTCCCTCAAAAATTAACCATAATTGCAGTTTTTAATTAGCTGTAGTTTTTTTCACTCCCATATGCAGTGGGGCAAACTGGAAGTATATAGAGAGGTCTATGTACATTGACAGCTTATGGATGGTGGGATCTTCATGCCTTCCTTCCTTCTCGAGAAATAGCTGTTGCTGATTAATTTTGTGGCAAAGGAAGGAACTGGAAAACAAAACAGAGAAGGACAAAAGAGTTCAAGATAACATTTCCTGATGAATATATTCTAGGGAGCAGTGCTGGCCCAAAGCCACATCATGCACCGTACGATGCCAAATGTTGCTCCCCTTCCTCAGTGGTGTTCCAAACCTTATTCCAATTCTAACCATGGCCAGCCTTAGGATCTGCAAGGCCCACCCCCCACCCAGTGGGTCGTGGCCTGATTTTTGGTGGGTCTCGAAACAGGACTTGATGAGTCACTGTGGCACCACAAGGCCTTTTACAGCACAATCCTATGCATGTCTACTCAGAAGTAAGTCCCATTGTATTCAGTGTAATTTCCTTCAGGTTCACTTTCCTAGGAAAGCATGTACAGGATTGCTACCTTCATTCATAACCGACTGCTGCAAGGCTGACAGTGTAGCAATGTTCACATAATATATTTACTCAAAGCAAACATGCACCTTTTCCAGCTGAATTTACTCTCCAAAATTGGGGTGTGCATTAGAATTGGTGGCGCACTAGATTTAAGTAAATACAGGTATTTTGATTATAAGTATTGGTCAGTATTTAGTTTAACGTATTTAAGTATTTGTAATACTATTAGTCAGTATTTAGTTTAAGTATTAATTATAATAAAAAATTTAATACAAACCCAAGTTGGAAGCCTAAGAGCACTTTCCTGGGAGTAAGCCCCACTGAATGGAATTTACTTCTGAGTAGACACAAATAGGATTGCACTGCCATTGTTGGATAAAGTGGTGCAATTGGGTAAAAATCATAACGTATACAATCATTGTCTTATAACTCATTGTTTTATGCAATCCTAAAGACACTTTCCTGGGAGTAAAACCTATTGAACACAATGGGGATTACTTTTGAGTAGACATGTTTAGAACAGAATTCTTTAGACCAGTGCAAAGCTAACATAAGATACCATATAATATAAAATACAATATATTACATAAAATCTGATCCTTAGGGCACAATCCTAACCATGTCTACTCAAAAGTAAGTCTCGCTGTGTTCAATGGGTCTTACTCCCAGGAAAGTGTCTTTAGGATTGCAGCCTAAATTAGTCATGAGCTTTCATATAGACATGCCCTACAATCCGGTGTAACTACGGGAGCACGTAAGAGACATTATGTGTACCCATAGTTACTGCAGCACCTAGTGAAAACCTATGAGAAATTCATATTGCAATCCAGAGCAAATTGTCCTTACACCAGAGGAAGGACTCCCTGTAGTTACTCTGGGTTGCGCCCATGATTAGGATTGTGGTCAAAATTAAATTTTGCACCTGCTTTGCAGCTGTGCCTTACAATCACCAGTAAACATTTTAAAAATCTCAAGCCTTTTAAATTGAGATGTGCATTAAATTTGATGGCGCACTGGATTCGAATAAATAAGCGTACATCTATTTTGAAGAACGTATCCCTGTGTGAAGGGACACAATGATGGTTGTTGATGGTCCAACATAGCAGAGCAGAAAATTCAAAGTTACCCACATAGAAGGACTATCTAAGGTCTGTTGGCATATATTTTACGGTTCATCTCTGTGGATCTAGCTAGGTACTCTTGGTAGGTACACCCTTTTGTGTCTTTCTAGGGCAGCCAATCAAGGTGTGTTATTGTTCATTACTGGAAGATTGTGGCCGTGAAATCACACATCTCAAATAATGACACGTTAATGGTTCCTTTTCGTTCTATTGTCAGCCAGTTAACACATGGATCCTCTTCCTTTGAAATGTTTTGGTTCAATACAAGTAAAAGACTAACCCTACAATCCAGAGTAACTACGGGAGCACGTAAGAGATATTTACGTCAACATAGTAACGGCACCACCTAGTGAAAACCTATGGGAAATTCATATTGCAAACCAGAGTAAAATGTTCTTACGTTGGAGCAACGACTCCCCATAGTTACACTGGATTTTGCCCTAAGTGACAGGTCCTTTTATGTGTTCATCCAACACTTTACAGGTCTAAACCTGGACTCCTTTGTCCATCTGGACAGTTGACATGTTTGTGGAAGGAAATATCTACTCTTTCCACCTCTCTGAACCCCCGTTCTTGGCCATTAAGGGTGCAATCCAGAGTAACCACGGGGAGTCCTTGCTCCGACATAAGAACAATTTACTTTGGATTGCAATATGAATTTCTCATAGGTTTTCACTAGGTGGTGCAGTAACTATGTGTGCATGTAATGTCTCTTACGTGCTCCCGTAGTTACTCTGGATTGTAGAGTAAGATTAAAGTGTTTGGCTGTTTTCATCTGGATTATTTTTTAAAATCTTCACTGCCGACTTTTCTCTTGTGTTGTGACAGCCAATGGAACATCAAGCAGCCAGCTGTCCACGCCTAAGTCAAAGCAGTCCCCGATCTCCACACCAACCAGTCCAGGGAGCCTCCGTAAGCACAAGGTATTACGTTTCTTATACCTTACTAAAGATCCAGATTCAAGTCCCTGCTTAGCCTTGAAGCTTCCTGGTGATCTTGAGCCAGATGCTTAATGAGGGTATAGCATGGGATGCGTTCTGCCATGGGTGACAGGGCACCAAGGGTGCCAGGGGGTGCCACCGACACTCCTCTGGTGGCCCCCCAGTTGCCCCCACATATGTGTGTGTGTATAAATATATTAGTGCAAAAGTCTAGTCCTTTGCAGAGATCTCTCCTGCTACAAGCAGGGTGTTGGACTAGATGACCTCCTGGGATACTTTCTAACAGTTTTGAGATGGGTGAAATTTCAGTCCTTGCAATGAGTGACATTTTGCCTTGGTACACCTCTGCCTTGAGCCAGTCGCTGTCTCTCAGCCTGGTCTACCTCATAGGGTTGTTATGAAGACAAAAGGAGGGAAGGAACCATGTACTCCTCCCCGATCTCCTTGGAGGGAGAAAGGATTTAAAATCCAAAAAAATAAATAAACAGATCAAGGTTGACAGAAATTAGGGGCTGCTCATATGCAGTAACTAATTAAATAGACCAGCAATTTTCAACCAGTGTGCCATAGTGGTGCCTGGTAGTGCCTGCTTGTGCCTGGTGGTGCCTGCTGCCCAGGTGGTGTCTAGGGATGCCTGGTGCCCAGTGGTGCCTGGTAGTGCCCAATGGAACCCAGTGTTTGATGTCCCAAGCCTGGTAGGGATGCCCAGTGTCCAGTGCTGCCTGGTAGGTATGCCTGGTTCCTGGTAGGGATGTCTGGTGCCCTCTGCCCAGTGGTGCCCACTAGTTCCCCATAGTTCCCAGTACCCAGTAGGGTGCCCAATCATCAATGCCCGGTGATGTCCAGTGGTACCAAGTGCCTTGTGCACACTGCCTCCTGGTGCCCGGTGCTGCCCACTGATGCCTTGTAAGGATGCCCAGTATCTGGTAGCGCCTTGAGCCCACTGGTGTCCAGTAGGGATGTGAGGTGTCCTGTATTGCCTGCTGTCCACTGCAAGATGGTGCCCAGTGGTACCTGCTGCCCAAAGTTGCCCATGCCCGGTAGGGATGTGCTCTGTAGGGATGCCCTGTGACTGCTGCTGCCCGCCACTGCCCCCAGTACCCTCCAGTGCCTGGTGCCTGTTGGTGACCAGCAGTGCCCAGTGTGCTCTGGTGCCTGCCAACCAATACCCAGCAGTGTCCGCCGGTGCCAAGCCATATCTGGGGCTCACCAATATTCTTGAAATTTTACTCCTGCAATAACAGGTCAATTCCATTTGTAACTACTACTAATAAAAGACAAACATTGATTAATGTGCAACATTAGCAAAATGCAATCAACCTCAGGGATCCCCACAACTCTCCAGAATACTCTTGGATTAACCCCTGAATGAAACCACCCAATTCAAAGACTTTCCTTACTGGTCAGATACAGTTCCCAGCTGTAAGCGCTTGAGAAATTTCTCCATTTCATCAACTTGAGGTTGCAAATGAATACGGGTTCAATTTGTCTTTAATGATTCCTCTTGGTGGAAAGGGGAGGAGTGCGTGGAAAATGGAACAGCAAACCTCAAGAACTCCTACAGGCATTCCTGTCCCAGAAAGTTGCTACGACAGCACCAGAAAAATGTAATTATATTGTACATTACAGCAGGCAGGACGGAACGTTGGCCTCGACATTTTTTAAAAGCCACCTTATAAGGGAATAGCAAAGCAACCGCTCAGGGGCTTTGCAGATCTCCACATTTCTTACACTGCCTAATGCAGAAGAATTGCCAAGATTTTCGGCTTTTCAAGATTAAAACCAAACAAAAGGAGATTGATGGGTCGATCATAGGGTGAAGTGTGTGCCCAGTTTCCACTAACACCCAGGCTATGCTTATCCAACAATATGATCTCCTCGTCATTCCAGCTGGGAAATTTCTGTCTTTGGTGGAGTTGATACCATCATCAATGGTGGTTGTGTCCAAGGTGACACTGTGGACACCATCAACCCCTAATGGTGTCATCCAGTGCAATCTGCACCCTCCCCTTTAGTGACATCACTGTTTGTATCCTTCTTTTACACATCTCTGGGTGCTTTTCCCAAAATTTGTCCAGAGATAATATTTACATACATGTGATGTGATCAGAAATTATATGCACTGTGGTATGTGTCGCATTTTGGGGGCCGGGGGAACAGGATCAGTCACAGAAGCCTCCTTATTGTGGGGTTGCAATGAGGCTGCATCAGCACTGGAAAGTGGGATAGGATTAATATCTGTTACCACCAGCTTTGAAGAATTTGGGAACTGCAGTTGATGCTGAGCATTCTCTGTTAGAGATCCTGAGCTCCCTTCTTCCTACCCATTTAAGGATTGCCCTGGACATTAAATCAAATTAAGCACATATGATAACATTTATTTTTTTACTAGTAAAATGTACCCGCATTGCGGGAGTAAAATTTCAAGAATATTTGTGTGCCTGGGCACACCATTCACCCTCAATGCAGCATTGAAACACTCCTCCATGCAATAGCCCCTCCATGCAACACCTCCCCATGCAACACCCCATGTCACACCCAGCCCAGGCCACATCTGCCCTGTGCAACACCCCCACTAAAACACTCACCCATGAAACACCCCCCTGTGCAATATCCCCCATGTCACACCCACCCAAGGCCACATCTGCCCCATGCAACACCCCCCCTGCAGTATCCCCATGCCACACCCACCCCAGGCCACATCTGCACATGTGCAACACACCCATGCAATATCCCTTCATGCAATACCCCCCGTGCCACATGTGCCCCCCTCCTGTGCAACACCCCTTCAATGTAAAGGATAGGGAGGAAAACGCATTCCACCCCTTTTCATTCCCTTCTGGTCTGATTTTCCAAAAAGTTCTTAGTGGGTGCCTACATCATGGAAGGAACACCCACTCCAAATTTCATGCCTCTACGTCCTGCGGTTTTGGCTGGGCATTGATGAGTCAGTGAGTGAGCGAGTCAGATTTCCTATTACAGACAGGGGGTTGGACTAGATGACCCACTAGGTCCCTTCCAACTCTATGATTTTATGATTTGATTCTCTTCCATTTTATATTAATTTCTTTATTTGTTTGTTTGTTTGATTGATTGATTGATTGATTGATACCCAGCCTGAGATGTTTAACGAATCACTGAAATGATGTCTCGTTTAGACAGCGGAGGCCAATTGTGGGAATTAACATTTTCTCCCTTTTTTTCCTTACAGGACTTGTACCTGCCTCTATCCTTGGATGATTCTGATTCCCTCGGAGACTCCATGTAAAGAAACCTCGTTCTCCGAGTCCATAGTACACACTCTATTTTAGATGCAGAGCGTTACTTCTGCCAAAAGGAGCAGAAGGGTCACTGGTGCTTGCCAATCAATCCAAGGACACAAAGTTATTCTTTCCTTATTTTTTTCCTATGATTTCTCCTCTGTGCCACCAAACCAACACCAACCAACGACAGAGATAAAGGGATACCATTTAAGTAACTTCATAGGAAAGCAAAAATGCTGGTGTCCATAACCTTACACCCGTCTTATGCCTTTCCGTTGCCTCCAACTATGACCTGCTGACTTGATGGTTGGATGTCAAGAAGGAGACAATTTATTATTATTTTTTAAAATCCAGTGGGGCATTGGCAAATATCATCATTTGCCATATAGCCAAGAGAGAAGCAGATCTAGCCACCAGCACACTTTCCAAATACTGATTTATACCAGCAAGACCAGATCTGTTTCCAACGTTGTGTCAATGAGTTTTTTAACATCTATATTTTGTCTATCACCGATTCCTGTAAAGGCACATAGAGGGTGTTATTAAATCTTAATTTGCTAATATCTATACAAAATGCCAGCAAGGAAATTGCATAACAAATATCTACTTTTACAGTTTCACCCTCCAATAAGACACTGGGGTGAGTGCGAGTAAAGGCACAAGGATATTCCAGATATGTTAGATTTTTTTAAAAAAGAGTATATATAATAAATGGTCCAGCTGATATGAAGTTATTGTTTTGAGGACATACGGTATCTCTTTATCTCTGTGAAGACGATTAATGCCTTGTTAACAGCCAACACTGAAAACACTGTGAAAATTCTGTTTTCAGGTCTGACACCTCCTTGATAATTTTTTTAAGATATAGAAAACAAGAAATCAATACACTTTTTATAGAGGGCAACAAATAATTGTAGCTGTGTTTTAGAGAATCGATGTTTCCAGTTTCTTTTTTAAGATGCAAACAAGATGATAAAAGGCGACTGTCCTTTAAAAAGCCACATTTTAAAAAAAAATAGTTTCAAAAAGTTTTGACATCACTGCCAAGCTTGCATAAGAGGTACAATAGAAAGGGGTGGTGGTGGGGGGTGGTGGGAGGTTTCAATCAACCCAATATGGTGACTATTTTGAGAGTGTTTGTAACATGGCCAGTTTATATTTTTCATTTTCTACGGTATATTTCAATACTTCTAAGTAGGTCCAGATGCCCGGTCTGTAGGACTTGTAGGGTATTCACAAAACCGCATTTGAAAAACCCTTTTATCTGAAAGCAACATTTTGGGATGGAATGGAAAGATCAAGGGAGCCGATCACTTTTCATCATCACTGATGCACAGTTCACAATTTTATGCTAAGTTTTTTTTTTTCCTAGGGCTGATAAGAGGTACCAAGTGGCACATGTTACGTATTCCTGATGCGCTGGAATAAGCCGCTGGTACGTCTCGATAAATATTCTCAGAGCAATACGCATGCAGAGCAAATTTTCGACTGAATTTTCTTTTCATTGAGATCTTTGGTGATTTTAGAATGTATTGTGGGCAATGGTTTTGGACAATGTTGTGTTTTATTCCCCCCCCCCCACTTTTGTCTATTTAATTTGGTGAGCCACCTTGGGCAATTTGCAGAAAATAAATTAATAATGATAATAAATAAGGGGGCAACTTAAACTCTACAAGGACCCTTAGCGACTAAGAGAAAAACAAACATGGCTGCATCTTGAAATTAGTATACGTTGTGATTTTAAAAATTAATTTATTTTAGAGAGAGAGATTTGGGACTACACAAAGGCTGTGTTTCATAGGGTCCCTGAATCACAAGCTCAAGTACTGCCCTACCAAACCATTCAGATCCAGATAGCTCTAACCACTAGTCACCGTTTGGCATTCCGGATCGAAACTTGGGTACAGGCCATTTGGCATTCATGTATATTTACGGACAGATCGCTGTGGGGAAGGCTGGCCTTGAGGACAAAGCACAAGGAAGATCTACGGGAGAACTTTCCATTGTGTGTTTTGAAATCTGGCAGATTTGGTGTCTAAATTGGAGCAGGTCTCTTAATTTCTCGGTGCCTCAATTTACCTGATCTGTCAAACGGGGACAGTAATACTTCTCTACCTCACAGGGAGGGATGGGGGTGGGTGGGTTGGCAAGCGAGCAATTTTGTGAACACCGTAGGATACCTTGAGGTCATCTGCTGTATATAACTGCCTAGGGACTGGTGTTGATGAAGACTTTGGTGTTTGTTTTGTGGGTAAAGGCGACAGCTTCCTGGGGTGGACCTAGAAGGCACTCTTGATCTGGCCAAGCCGATCCGTAGACACAGCGTGCTTTAACGGTTTATTCCAGGAGTGAGAAGCCCTGTGTGCTCACTAATCTCTCCTTCCCAGAGCCAGCAATGGTAGGACTGAGCTCTGAAGTGTGGACTTTTGAATATAAACGTAGCATAGATTGTGAACTTCCTTCGGCCAACGCTCCAGTTGAATTGAAGTGCTTGGTGAGGTTGAGCCAGCATTGATCCCCTCTTTTCTCTCTGTCTTGGAAGGAATGGCATCCAGCATGCACCCAGAGCGCGCATACATTGCGGCCACATCTCCTAGCCAGTGCGGCCACATTCCCTAGGTAGATGTGGAAACGAATGGTTGTTTTTCTGTTCAAGACAAGAGGGTAGAACTCCATGGCAAGACCGCGTCCAAGCAAGCTGGAAGTAGTGGGCACGATACTCGAGCCAGGCTTGCTACCTATAACCCAGTCTTTACTAGTTCACTAAGTTGGAAGCAACAGATCAGCATTGAGCTGAGCAGTGTGGAACTGACTCCTTGTTTTGCAGAAGCATGGCCAGCATGACCCTGGGCACGATTGCTTTGGCCCATGCGCAAGGCTAGAAAACGAGCCGGTTCTGGGCAATAGTACTGTAGCGCCTTTTGAATGTGACATTCTGTTCCCATCTTTCTATTCCTTTCCAGGGATGTCCGGATTGTCCGGATTAGTACAAACCAGATTGTCCTCTATTAGTACCTCCAAGATGGTATCTCTCTGAGCACCAGCCATGGGGGGGCAAACAGGACAGGAGAGCTGTTGTGTTCACGCTCCTGTTGAGAGACAGAATGTGGGACTGGATAGATGTGAGGCCTGATCCGACAGTGCTTTTCTTATGTTCTTACACAGAACATTGTTTACACAGAGTAGGTTTCTCATCGACCGATTTACACAATATGTAAAAAAGTACAGTTCAAATAATGACTTCAATTGCACTTGAAAACGGCATGCTTGAGCCCCCCGATCCAGTAATAGCTCTCTTACCCGATGTGTGGTGATGTGCAAACCACTCACCTTGGTGGGAGATCGCCAGATCACGGAGGCCGGCATTGCCACACGGTTGCATCGCTAACACTGAACAGAGTCCTAGTGGAAAAAAGTAGGTTCTTTTTTTCACGAGCAAAACAAAGCCATTCAAACCTACCAGATCGAAACAGGGTAAAGGAATCAGACTCCCCGGTTTGAGAAGCAATTCTTCAGGTAAATGTCTTTGAACAGTAGGTAGAATTTCAGTGACCATGTCGGATGTAAAGCAGCCTGTATAGTTGATATTGCATGAGTCTTTGTACAAACCCTTTTTATGGAAAATGCATGCGGGATAGCCATTTGTGCGGTGCTACAGTAGGTGTGTTCAGCTTCGAATGCTCAGATAGGCTATTAAAAATAAAGAAATAAATTCCAATGCACTTCTCTTGTACCCAGTTCACTGTTGAAGATCCACGGGGGATCTTTGAGCAGAAGCTCGACACTCAGAGATACTCTAGAAGGATTTCTTAGAGAGGGATGGACTAGATGATCTTTTAGGTTCCTTCCAAATTCAACACCCTTCAACAGGTGTTGGAGATGCTCTAGGACAGGGGTCAGGGAACTTTTTTACTTTTTACCCCATAATATATTTAGATATGCCGACGTTACCCCCTTGATTTGAAAGGAAGGAAATCATATATTATTAATGTAGTGGACCGTGTCAGGTCCTTGTACACTACAGTACTGTAACACACACAGCCGGGCTTGCATATAGAATCTATATATATAGAATCTATATATAGATTCTATATGCAATGAAATTAAATTCCTGGGGTTAATGGATGGTCACGCTGCTGAGACATAGCTGGGCATGCATATAGATTCATATGCATGCCCGGCTATGTCTCGGCAGCGTGACTGTCCATTACCACCAGGAATTTCATTTTTACCCCCTTGGGGTCATTTACCCCAGGAGGATTTACTAGATGACCTTGCGGGTCCCTTCCAACTCTATGATTCTATGACTCTAACATATTTTGTCTTGATAAGATGGGTAGCATCAACAAGGCATTTTAGAGTGGTGGCTTTCTGTACACTCAAGACCCATAAGAAATCCTCTCTGCATTGACTGCAACCAAAAATGGTTGCCTTCCCTTGAGAATATTGCAATGAAACTTGGGGATCATGGGCAATGTACCCTCAAGGGAGTCAGGTTTACCAGGAGTTATCTTCCTGCTACAGGCAGGGGGTTGGACTAGATGACCTACTGGGTCCCTTCTATGATTCTATGATTCATTAATATGTTGAATAAGGCTACAATCATAACTCCTGTTAAGTCAGAAAAATCCCTGTGCTGACTTTGGGGTGTCATAAAAGTGTGATAAGGAACTTCTACTCCACTCCGGGTTGGTAGACAGTGCAAAGACATGCGCTGATCTCCCTACACACCCACAAGAACGTGAGTTATGCTGGCCTAAATTGGTTAGAATTGTTCCCTAAGGCTGTAGTCCTAAACATACTTTCCTGGGAGTATGCCCCATTGAATACAATAGGATTTACTTCTGAGTAGACGTGCTTAGGATTGCACTGTTAGTCTAATAAATTTTGAAGGAAGGAACCTGCAAATTCCCTTGCAAGCAATGCAAAATGTTCTGGTGATTTGGACTAATTTTTGGCCCAGTATATGCAACTGCCCATGATAAACCTGATCTTATATGTTGTGGATAACTGTCACAGTTCTCCACAGTTGTAACAGTTGTGGATAACTGCCAAGGCTGTGTGTGTGTGTTGAAATATGAATTGTTTGTGAAAAGTTACAACCCTGGAACCCGATTCAGAATTTACAATCTTTTTCTCCTCCACCCTGACATTTATCTTCTGAGCAAAGTTCTCCAGGACGTGGCTGCAAACCTAAAGACACTTTCCTGGGAATAAGCCCTGTTGAATTACTTCTGAGTAGACAGCCTTAGGATTGCACCCTAGAACCGTTGCATTTATTTTCTTGGTAAATTCACTCTCCAGAAGCCATCCTTTTATCGTCAGAGAAGATGCTCTGATTCAGAATCAGGAACGTTCCACAGCAAACGCTAGTGCCGGCCGCGCACTGCGGAACAGGCAGTCCTATAGGAGGAGAAGTCTTGCAAATAGGCAACTTAACAGGTCACCGTCTTGAGCCCTGAGCCCATGTTGTGTTTGCATTCATGAGGAAGCTGCAGTGTAATATAACCGAGAGCTCATAATGTGTTTTTATTCCTGTCGTCATTCAGTAGCGGGTGGGATTCGTAAGGGCGCATGGCGGTGTGGGGGGGTGGAGGTTGGAGAGTTTTTAAAAGCCATCGAGGTGGAGTTGAAAGTCTAGCTGGCATACTTTGAACTCTGTGTACAGAGCCTTGATGGGCAAGACCTTTCTATGAGCCGAGCTGTATTTTACAGGATCGGTTGCGATAAATTTTTTGTTTTTCATTTTTTTGTCTTTCAGTGTTATATTTAATGAGAGAGTGGTTTGTGAAAACTCACTGAAATACATTTGTCTTTCAAACATCAGTCCCATACTTGGCAAGAGAGAACATCGGCGCAATGGTACAATGCATTTGGAGGGGATTTTCTTGGTTTATGGATAGGGGGACACTTCCCCGACACCCCAACAAACCATAAATCACACCCTTTGAGCAAATCATTTTAGGGAAGCAATGTCCTCCATTCCTTCCAGCCCCATTATTTGCAGATCCTAGCAGAATTCCATCTCAGGCAAGACCAACGCATGTTGGGATTGTGGGTTTGGTTATGCCCTATAATAAGTGGTGGGCTTCAGGGGGTTCTCCCAGGTTCTATAGAACCCTGTGCTAATGAGCACCTGGTTCTGAGAATCGATTACTAATGGGACGTAGAACCTGTTATTAATTTAGGTTATTAGGACATAGAATCTGTTGTTAATTTATTTGAATCCCACCACTGCCTATAGGTTATGCCCTATAGGTTATATGCCCTGTTGGCTATTCCCGCACCTCTATAGAGCAATTTAATGTGCACCAACCATCACACCATCCAGCAGTGATCCCATCTGGAAGTAGTTCTCTCTTGGATCTCTGTCTGAAAAACCCCTTCTGTCATGGCCACAGGGATCGTGCCACGTTCCAAACCATTCAATGAAAAATTTGAGACCCCACACTAAACAGACTAAGCTGTTTCCCTGAAATCACAGCTTTAAGCCAATGATTCTCATGCTCCTCTCTCGATGCACATGTTCTTCTTTCTGTGTGGTGGGTTCACACCACATTTCCAAGCCCCTCGTTTTTGTGCCATTTCAACTTGTACAGAAAAAACATTTTTATGGATGTTTGGAAAGGAAAAAAAGTCTAAAAAAAAAGAAGCAAAGTTTGATCCCATGGCTAGAAATAGAACTAGGACACTTAGTGGACAGGTGTCGATTTGTGGTGTTAGTTGTAGACATTGTAGCTGGCTAGCAAACACGCTTTTGAGAGTAAACGCATGGTACTGACATTTCATGGCTGAAATCACTTCCTCTTGTCACTATCTTGTTCTTTTTCCTCGATATCTCACATTCACGTGGTTGTAAGTTGAAGATAAGGGCATGGGGGGGACCGACAAATGACCGAACAAAGTCCGAGGTAGCACTGATCACAGTTTTGAAAACATACAGTGATGACACGGTTGGGTGCCTTTGTATGGACTCTAAGGATATTACTAAGGACAGCCAGCTCCAATCCGGTCTCTCCACAGCGGTGGATCTATCAAGATGTTCAACGTGTCCAAAAAAAAGTGGCACCCCCGTTGTTGTTTTGTACTTTTGATTTGTTTTTTTTTTTTAAATGGAGATAACCTCATAGATCTTGATGCCCTGATTTCTCTGGATAACTGGAAACGGGGCATGGAGAACGCAATGGTGAAGATGTTCTCCCCACAACCGTCGGTGATCAGAGGGCTTAACGCTCCGGTCTTGAACTAAACTTGAACTAAGCAGAGACTTACTTGTGTGCTGCCGCCCCCCAACTCAGTGACTTGAACAGAAGACAAAACCAAACTTAAATGACCTGGATCCTGGTGTCTCATGCCTTTTCCCCATTAGGAGTCTCTCTTAGAAGGTTTTGCTGTTCTAGAAACAATTTTCTTTTTATTTTCTCTCTTTGTGAAGTGTTGTGAGCTGTTTGGTTATTGCCTGTTCGACTTCGCCCAAACCAATTCCCCACCCCGATCCGATGGTTTCTGTAACTGGACGCCATGCCGCAGAGGGACCTGTTCACTCTATAGCTTTGCTCTCAATATCTCTTATGCATTGTTTTCTCATCTAAATGTACATTTGCAAGGTGTGTGTAACGTCATTCTTCCCCAATAAAAGTTGATTTCAATAATTAGGTGCTGTCATGTGTTTTGTTTTGGGGTACCTTCCGCTTAGTCACTCTGTCTGTCTATCTGTCCATCACACAAAACCACATGCATAACGTGCACCCAGAATGTGACGAATATGTCTTAAGATTGCAAGCTCAATAATTTTAATGTACACTGAATTTGTGCACACGTGTAGAGGTGAGCCATATCTGACTGTTAGGACCACTCAGAAGAAAGGCATTGGGTCTGGGACAAAATGCTTGATTGGAGGGATATTCCTAAATGTTTTTATTTTTTTTACAGATCTCGTCTAGAAAGTTGCATTTTTATTCTAAGGGTATATATTTATAAATTATAAATTAGAATGACTTTAAAAGTGTACTAAGTAGGTGATATAGGGAGCATAGTGTTAGCAGATGGAGCCACAATCCTACTCAATTACTCCCAATCCAGTCAGTTGTTTTACAGATTTCTCAGTTTTTTGTGTTTTTTTTTTTTTTGCAGATTTGGGATTTATTTTATTTTGAACACAATCCTATACATGTCTACTCAGATACAAGCCCCATTGTGTCCAATGGTACTTACTTACAGGAAAATGTGTTTAGGATTGCAGCCTTAACATGCAATCCAAAGCATGTCTTATTCAGAAGTACGTCTCATTGGGTTCAATGGTATTCACTCCCAGGAAAGTATGGTTAGGATTGCACCCTTCGTGTATGGCAGACAATACAGATGGGATGCAATCCTAAGCATGTCTACTCAGAAGTAAGTCCCACTGTGTTCAACAGTAGTTACTCCCAGGAAGGTTTAGGATTGCAGCATAGTAAATTAGTTGTTAATGTCATGCCATTCAAGGACAGAGTGGCCTACAATGAACAGTCAGACACTGGCATGTATGTTTTATTTTATTTTCTGATCTTTTTCTTTCTCTTTAATATTTTTGCATTTGGGGAGATAAAATTAAATTGATTAAAAAAAACCCAGAAACTGAGCTGGTTTAAGGTCTCGGCAGGTTTGGGGTGTCTCTTTTAACTGTTTTAATTGGAATTTTATTGTTGTTTTTATAGATTGCCTGTAAGCTGCCTTGAGGTACTGCCTTGAGTACCTCTAAGAGAAAGATGGGATACAAATAAAGTTATTATTATTATTATTATTATATTCAAAACCAACAGTAATACACAGCAAATAATTTCTCCATGCTAGTTTCTGTAACATCACAAGTCGGACATTATTATTATTATTATTATTATTATTATTATTATTATTATTATTATTATTATTATTATTGAAATGGGCTGCTATGAAAAAAAATAGCTGGAAGCACTGTGTTAAGCATCCATTTTTGTCCACCAATGCCCTCAATCTCAAACTGCTCCTCTCAAAAGAATCTGCATAGAGACTGGCGGTATCTTCAAGGCATACTATATTATTTTAGCCTCCGCTTTAGTGGATGACACTCCGCACGCGTGCAGAAAGTGTCAGAAGGAGAAAAAGAAGCCGGCACGGATATGCCTTCACAGATCCATTTCCAGACACTCACACTTACCAAGGGCCCCAGGGTGTGTACTCCAAGGTTAATGAAAACCTTCAGCTCAAGATGTGATTTCAGGCATACAGATGCGTCAGTTTGGCCAGCATAAGATCTGGGATAAGTCCCACGCTGGCCTGGGGATATCACAAAAGTGTCAATCCCTGGGGGGGGGGGGGGGGGGGCTAGACCAGACATGTCCCTGTGCTAGACCATGTGCTAGACCAGACGTTGCCCACATCCCCACAGGAATACGAGCGGGTAAGTTGTGCCAGCCTACTTATTGCACCCACAGTGCCGGTTCATGAATTATGGCTACAATTATGGCCTGCTGGTTAACAGGCACGGTGTCTTAACCGCATCTGCCATCACAGCCCTTTAGCCACTGGTTAGGCTGGCATACACCTCAGCACAAGTCCCATCTTGGCTGGAGGGTGTCACAAAAGTGCTGTAAAGTACTTTTGCGCCATTCCTGGGGGAGTTAGATCAGTGCACAGATATGCACCTGCCAACCCGTACCACCATGGAAACAAAGATGGGCAGGTTATGCCAGCCTAAGGCTACAATCCACAGTAACTACGGGACCTTTGCCACCTATGGGAAACCTATGGGAAATGCATAGAGCAATTCAGAGTAAATGCCTCTTGAGTCTTATTCTGGGTTGTAGGGTTAATCTCCTTCCTTTTGTGATGGGTTCTTTTCGGTCAGCATTTTCTTCCCAATCTGAATACAGTTTGGCTCTGCTGGTCCAGTCGAGCCTTCAGCACATGAGGTCTGCCTCCCATCTAACGGCTCGTTGGCAAGACACAAACATGGCTCCACTGGAAAGCCTCGGACTTTGTCTATAATATTTCATGGTCAGAAGAAGCCTTTTGTCCTCCTTTGTTCCCTTTCCTGGAAGCCAGCTGACTCAGCTTTCCGTGCGGAAATTATCCGGATCCCATTAGCACATAACGAAGGAGCGCTGCATCCATTGCTGGAATATTGGCACTCCAAAGTCGTTTGTCAAACTGCGTGGCTGGTCAAGTGTGTCGAGTCCTGGGGTTTACTCTGAAAAAAATGGCCTTAAAAGAGCTGCACTGTGTAGGAAAACATCACCAGACCATATTTGCAACCCTAAAAGCTGCATTCAAAATGCAGGAATAAATGAAAAATTGCATTAAAAATTGCATGATAAGGAAATCAGAGAAGTAAAAAATAAATATTTTGAAATGTGGAGAAGCTTTCTCCAACCCCTACCTCTCAACATGAGCACAATCCTTACTGTGTCTACTCAAAAGTAAGCCCCATTGTGTTCAATGGGTCTTACAGGAAAGTGTCTTTAGGACAGCAGCCCATACATACATACATACATACATACATACATACATACATACATATTATTAATATTAATATTAATATTAATATTAATATTAATATTAATATTAATATTATTATTATTATTATTATTATTATTAATGGTACCATTAAATTATCCCCAATTCCAGCATCTTTCCCTGTCACTGTCTATTATTTAAGCAGTAGCTGCGACAGGGGAGCGCAACTGATGTCCTTCTGAATATTTGATGTTTATGAATGTTCTGCCTGCAAATGATAGCTCAGCAGAGGAGTGAAATAATTTTCATGTTCAGAGGACAAGGATCTATGTGGCGGATATTCATTGTGACCACTAAGTGGAACCATGATTGTGAAGGTTTAGGAGCTGGACATAGACCCAGTGGTGGGATTCAAATAAATGAGCAACAAGTTCTATGTCCTAAAAACCCAAATTAACAACAGGTTCTATGTCCCGTTAGTAACCGGTTCTCATATAAAAATATTAACTGAATGTAAAAATGATGACAAAACACTGGAATTGAATTCAAAACATGCATTCAATGTGCATGATCCTATCAAGTCTACTTACCCTACAATCCAGAGTAACTATGGGAGCACATGAGAGACTTTACGTGCACCCATAGTTACTGCACCAACTAATGAAAACCTTTGGGAAATTCATATTAGAATCCAGAGTAAGTTGTTCTTACACCAGAGCAAGGACTCCCCGTAGTTACTCTGGATTTTGCCCTTAGTCTTGAGAGACTGATGATATCTAAAGTCAATACTGGATCTGCTACCAACTCCAGGACTATAAATTTTTTTTCATCTGAGCTGTAGGAACATACATATAATAGAGCGGGTTAATATTGGGTGCACATTTTATAGGGTAGGCATATTGAATTGGGTGTATTCAGATTACTCCACATTTAATGCCCACATGCCCACTGACTTTCATTTAAATCTAGATAATAACTAGATACCCCCAAATCCAGAGTAACTATGAGAGCACTTAAGAGACTTTATGTGCACCTGTAGTCACTGTACCACCAAGTGAAAACCTATGGGAAACTCATATTGAAATCAAGAGTAAGTTGTTCTTACACCAGAGCAAGGACTCCCCGTAGTTACTCTGGATTTTGCCTAAATTAAATAAATATATTAAATTAAATAAATAAAATTAAAATTAAATTATTAAATGAAATTAAATAAATTAAAATAAAATAAATATATAATTAAAAAATCTTTGGCTGCCTTTTGACAGTATGAGAATACACACAATTCTTGACTTGTACAAATAAAGGGAGATTTACTAAAGTTGGAGAAGTTACCCCAAGTAAGTAATTTGGAGTAAACAGTTTCTTCCTAAGGTTTGGACAGTCAAGCTCTGAGAAGGTCCTTCAGGAGCTCGAGGCCTCATCCTGTCGACTTACGGGAAAAGATTATTTGTGATGACTTACACATTTCTTGTTTGCTTTCTTTTGGGCTGATGTGTTTTGAACAGTGTGTCGAAATGGCAGATCTTTACTTGAGGAGGCACTGAGGTGCTCACATTTGAGGGCGCAGGACATTCTTGGGGACTTGGAAGCAAGAAAAACATTTCATCTTGAAATGTTTGAAACAAACATCCATCTTGAACGATCCAGAACAGTCAATGAATTTTAAAAACATTTGCACCACAGAGATAAGCTCGGTAGGGATGCCTGGTGCACAGTGGTGCTCGCTGCCCAATGGTGCCAGGTGCCGTCCAGTGGTGTGTGATGCCTAGTGGTGCCCAATGGTACCCAGTGCTGCCTGCTGTTCAATGGCACCGGCTGCATACCGGTCCCCAGTGGTACCCAGAAGGGATGCCCTGTGCCTGGGGATACTTGCTGCCCACTTCTCAATGGTGACTGGTAGTGCTGAGTGGTGCTTGCTGCCCACTGCTGGGTGGTACCCACTGCCTACCAGCACCCACTACCCACAGGCACCTAGTGGTGCATCCCAGTACCTGCTACATACTGCCCGCTGCTGCCCTGGTGCCCTGTGGTGCCCAGTGCCAGCGGGTGCCCGCTAACTGCCAGTAGCTGCTGGTGCCCACTGACTGCTGGTGGCTGCCGGTTTTGATGTGCCTGGTACCCCCGATGCTCGGTAACCACTGGTGCCCAGCTGTGTTACCCAGCCATGCCCACTGGTGTCCATAAATATTCTTTTATTTTTTTCTCCCGCAATGGGCAAATGCCCTCTTTTTCAGTTTTAACGTATGGTCACCCTGGGTCCAACTGAGCTGCACGTATCCAGCAACTGTCACATTATAGTTGTTGGACAATAGTGTAATGTAACCCGTAGAACTCACTGTCACATGATATTGTGAAGGCACCTGGCCTAGATGCCCATAAAAGGGGATTGGAGGAAAAGACCATTGCAGATAGCTGGACAAGTAAGGCCTGATCCAGACAGGGATCTTTGGTTCTTATGCTTCACAGGAGGCCGTATAAAGCATCTAGGGGCTTAATAATAATAATAATAATAATAATAATAATAATAATAATAATAATAATAATAATAATAATAATTTATTGTCATTGTATAAACATACAGTGAAATTCATAAGACATCCAGAAACCAGCCCTAACAAACTCACCCCAATCACACCCCCACCCACCCAAAATCCCCCCTTAAACACACAAGCAAGTGCAACAGGTAATACTGTTCAACTGCTCACTCATGATGGCCCTTAAGATTACTATTAAGTGCAGATATAGCTTTAGGGTAGAAACTGTTCATAAAACGTGTGGTCCGAGATTTAAATGTTCTATATATACATATAAATATGCACACATACATATATACATATAAAAGAGGGAGTACAGGGCAGAGGTTCAGGAATTGGACTTGGATCTTCCAATCTATACTTAGCTATGAAGTTATGAAGTGAAAACCTCTTGAAAATATATAAACATTGTTGTTGTTGTTGTTGTTGTTGTTGTTGTTGTTGTTGTTGTTGTTGTTGTTGTTGTTGTTGTTGTTGTTGTTAAAAATAAAGGAAATTGACAGGCTCCCCAGGACACTGGAAAATAAACCTGTACATTAAAGGAATGAGCGACAGTGAGCCTGAGTTCATCCACTGATGGTCACCGTTGCACATTTCCAAAACTGAAAACGCCTTGTGTGGTTTTCGTACATTCAAGGTGAATCTCTTAATGCATCTTTAAAAAATGAATGCAAATGCTCTGAACTTTGCTTCCCTGACGCAGAAGTTACATTAGCCTTCGGGGGGGAGCGCAACAATTGCGCATAATTGGAGGCATTTTCCTAAAATGCTGCTATGCAAGGACATCGCAAGAGAGAGTTCCCTTTCCTTCATGCTCATTTGATGCTTTGTTTTAAACACCACTATATTAACAGTATCATTAAATTATCCCCAATTCCAGCATCTTTCCTTGTCACTGTCTATTATTTAAGCAGTAGCTGCGACAGGGGAGCGCAACTGATGTCCTTCTGAATATTTGATGTTTATGAATGTTCTGCCTGCAAATGATAGCTCAGCAGAGGAGTGAAATAATTTTCATGTTCAGAGGATGAGGATCTATGCGGCGGATATTCATTGTGACCACTAAATGGAACCAGGATGGTGAAGGTTTAGGAGTTGGACATAGACCCAGTGGGTGGGATTCAAATAAATGAGCAACAGGTTCTATGTCCTAAAAACCTAAATTAACAATAGGTTATATGTCCCATTGGTAACCGGTTCTCAGAACCAGGTGCTCATTAGCTCATTAGCAAACCAGGTGCCCCTGAATCCCACCACTGCTATAGACCTAGGGTTGCCATAATTCTCTTCCACAAAATCGGGACCTTGTGTCCCATTTGCCAGTATGTGAACACAATCCCCCAAAATCAGGATTGTCCCTATTTTTCAGGCTGTATGGCAACCCGGTGGTGAAGTTCAAGGTGTTCCCACAGGTTCTATAGAACCCTTTGTAATGAGCGCCTGGTTCTGAGAACCGGTTCCTAATGGGACATAGAACCTGTTGTTCATTTAGGTCATTAGGACTTAGAACCGGTTGTAAATTTATCTGAATCCCACCACTATGGCAACCCAGAAGATCCAGGTTCAAATCCTTGCTCGACCTAAGTGACCTTGGGCCAAGGTTATCCTCCTTCACTGTGGCACCAACAATGGGTGCCACCATGAAGATGGATTCATGTCTGCTTCTGCCACTGGGAGCTTGTATGCACGTCCAATTTCCAAAGCATGAACTGCACATCATTGCTAAACAGAGGCAAATGAATATTATGGCCAGCTACTTAGGGCATTGAACGCAAGGCAGAGGTCAGGGCAGAGCACTCGCCAAACGTAAAGTTTGTCCTTGATGCCACAATGTCTGATTTGCACGAAAAAGACCACGTATGAAGGAGGAGTGCTCTGACAATGGGTTACTACTAGGTAACACTGCCACCCCGTGGGCACAAAACTACTCAAAGGAGCAAAGCTGCAGAACAGATGGCATGTGCAGGCTATGTGTAAATATTTTACCGGTGACACCATAGAACTGTGAACATCCTTTGCTATTTGTCACACAGAGGCAAGAGCATCACCATGCCGAGTTGAGAGATTCATCCAGCTGGCAATGCGAGGGACACACAGGTATCTTGCGGAGTTTCACGAGGAGGACATGCTTTCATCTCATGCTTCTTTTGTGGCCAGAAGAGACTTATAGAGATTCCCTGTCGCTTTTTTCAGCTCCCATGTGCCGCCACTGTCAAAGTTGTCATAGTCCATCTTTTCTGGAAGATGTACACACATGCATACATACATATATACATACATACAGTGGTGGGATTCAAATACATTAACAACTGGTTCTATGTCCCATTAGTAACTGGTTCTTAGAACCAGTGATTCATTAGCAAAGGGTTCTATAGAATCTGTGAGAACCCCCTAAAGCCCACCACTGCAGATGTATACATACATACATACATACATACATACATACATACATACATACATACATACGAGCCAGTACAGGCTGCAATCCTAAATACACTTTCCTGGGAGTAAGTACTACTGGACACAATGGAACATACTTCTAAGTAGACATGCTTAGGATTGTACTGTTTAAGTTGGAAGGGACCTAGTAGGTCATCTAGTCCGACCCCCTGCCTGCAGCAGGAAATCCTCCTAGAGATCCCCGACAGGTGCTGGTGGAGCCTCTGCTTGAAGATACAAGAGCCGCCTTGGGCTCCCTATTGTAGGAGAGGAAAGGCGGGATATAAATAAAATAAAATAAAATAAAATATAAATAAAATATAAATAAATAAAATATAAATAAATAAATAAATAAATAAATAAATAAATAAATAAATAAATAAATAAATAAATAAAAGATCCCCAGTGAGGGGGAGTCCACCATCTCCCTTGGCAATCTCTTTCACTGCCGAACTGTCCTCACCATCAGGAATTTTTTCCGGATATCCACCTGGAATCTCCTTTCCTGTAGTTTGTACCCATTGGTTCTAGTTCTGCTTTCAGAAGCAGCTATGAACAAATGAGCCCCTTCCTCCCTATGACAGCCCTTCAGGTATCTGAAGAGGGCAATCATGTCTCCCCTCAGCCTCCTCTTCTCCAGGCTCAACATCCCAAGTTCCCCCAACCTTTCCTGGTAGGGCTTCCCTTCCATCCCACTGATCATTCTTGTCGCTCTCCTCTGGACTTGCTCCAGTTTGGCTGCATCTTTCTTCAAGTGAGGTGCCCAGAACTGAACACAGGACTCAAGGTGAGGTCTCACCAATGCAGAATAAAGAGGAACTATAACTTCTCACGACTTGGAAGCTCCAGTCCTCTTAATGCAACCTAAAATGGCATTTGCCTTCTTTGCAGACACATCACATGCTGACTCATGTTCAGCTTGTGATCCATGGCGACTCCAAGATCCCGCTCACATGTTGTGCTGCCAAGCCAAGTATCCCCCATTTTATCACCTATGTATCACCTATGTTTTTGGTTTTTATTGCCCAAGTGCAGAACCTTCCACTTCTCCCTGTTGAAATTCATTCTATTTGTTACAGCCCAGAATTCTAGTTTATCCAGGTCCTCCTGGAGGTTTCTCCTTCTTCTGTTGTGTTTGCTACTCCTCCCAGCTTGGTGTCATCTGCAAATTTGATCAGGCTCCCCCGTATCCCTTCCTCCAAAGGCTGCAGTCCTAAGAACATTTTTCTGGGAGTAAGCCCCATTGAACTCAATGGAACTTATTTCTGAGTAGTGACTAATAGGATTGCACTGAATATAGCTTAGGCTTAAAAGAAAGAAGGCCTAGACCAGCTCTCCCTCTTCCTAGACTTGTCTTCCTAACCATGTTAAACATAAGTCCCATTTTGTTCAATGGGTCTTACTTCCAAGAAAGTGTTTTTAGGATTGCAGCCTCACTAGGAGAATAATGTTGCAATCCTGTCCACACTTTCTTGGGACGTAGGCTGGAATCCTAAAGACACTTTCCTGGGAGTAGGACCCATGAAACACAATAGGGTTTACTTTTGAATAGCCATGGTTACGATTGTGCTCAAAGCCCCACTGGATACAATGGGACTTATTAGGGACATTCTTAGGATTGCACTATTTGGCTGCAATCCTAACCTGCTATTTAGGCCAGCCTAAGTCCTGGCTTAAGTCCTGTGCTGACCTAGAGATGTCACTAAAGTGCTAGAAGGCACATGAGTGGCACTTCTGGGGGAGGGTTAGGGCAGTGCGCAGACATGCACTTGTCTCCCTACATCACCACGTTAATGGGAACACGGATGAGTTGTGCCGGTCTAGGTTAGAATTGCACCTTAACTGTGTGATTACTACTGTCTGGTGAGGCTGAAGGTGCTCACTGGTGCCCAGTGGTGCCCACTGCTGGATGGTGCGTAAAGAGCTAATAAAACTCTGCCCTCCTGTGGACAAAATGGGAGGTGCGCATGGGAGGGAACCGCATGGCGCTGAAAGGGCTACATGAATCTGCCCTCCTGTGGACAAAATGGGAGGTGCGCAGGGGAGGGAACTGCATGGCGCTGAAAGGGCTACATGAATCTGCCCTCCTGTGGACAAAATGGGAGGTGCGCAGGGGAGGGAACCGCATGGCTCTGAAAGGGCTAAATGAAACTCTGCCCTCCTGTGGACAAAATGGGAGGTGCGCATGGGAGGGAACTGCATGGCGCTGAAAGGGCTAAATGAAACTGCCCTCCTGTGGACAAAATGAGAGGTGCGCAGGGGAGGGAACTGCATGGCGCTGAAAGGGCTAAATGAAACTCTGCCCTCCTGTGGACAAAATGAGAGGTGCGCAGGGGAGGGAACTGCATGGCGCTGAAAGGGCTAAATGAAACTCTGCCCTCCTGTGGACAAAATGGGAGGTGCGCATGGGAGGGAACTGCATGGCGCTGAAAGGGCTAAATGAAACTCTGCCCTCCTGTGGACAAAATGGGAGGTGCGCATGGGAGGGAACTGCATGGCTCTGAA
>JAREYC010000016.1:18660000-18742500 GCA_030015325.1 Cryptoblepharus egeriae | reverse complement strand
AGTAAATTGTTCTTACACTGGAGCAAGGATTCCCCGTAGTTACTCTGGATTTTGCCCTTAGTTAGTTAGTTAGTTAGTTAGTTAGTTAGTTAGTTAGTTAGGGCACATTCCAGAGTAACTACAGGGAGTCCTTGCTCTAACGTAAGAACAATTTACTCAGGATTGCAATATGAAATTCCCATAGGTTTTCCCTGGGGGGTGCCGTAACTATGCCAACTTAAATGTCTCTTATGTGCTCCCATAGTTACTCTGGATTGTAGGGACTGTTAGTTATATCCCATTTTTCTCTTGGAGACCCGAGCAGGCTTATCACAGAAAATACAAAACCTATCCGATTATCCAGTGCTGCGCCAACTGTTTTTTGAGGGATGATTCGCGTTGTGACTTCAGGTGCATGAAAAGGCTTGTTGTTCTCCGTGCCCCATGAGCAAACCTCTACCATTTTTTAAGCCTCTGCGCAGTCATCAATTCTCTCGGCTTTTGAATAAGAAAAAGAGAACAGATAGATCCCTGTGGCCCAGGTAGTTAGATAGATAGTAGATACTCCCTACAATCCAGAGTATCTACGGGAGCATGTAAGAGACATTACTTGCATCCATAGTTACGGCACCACTTAGTGAAAGCCTATGGGAAATTCATATTGCAATCCAGAGTAAATTGTTATTACACTGGAGCAAGGACTCACCATAGTTACTCTGGATTCCGCCTACTATCAACCAATACTATCTACCAATACTGTAGATAGATAGAAATACTATAGAAAGGTAACCAAGGCAGTGGCAGACCAATGTCATTTGGCATCTGGGGACCATCAATTTTTGCCCCCTCCATTCCACATATTATATATCCGTATTTTCTCAGAACTAACATGCCATTGAATCTAATGCACACTCTATACTGATAATAAAAATGTTGTATTTATACTAATTTAATTAACCATCGAATCTAATGCACACCCTGATTTTGGAGAGTAAATTTGGCTGGAAAAGGTGAGTGTTATCTTTGAGTAAATACAATATGTGTGTGTGTATATATATATATATATATATATATATATATATATATATATATATATATATATATATAAGTGCAGAGCTTTATTCTGGGGAAAAAGGTGCCGGTACTCACCACAGTGGTGTAGCTCGATCATCCCCATATGGTTGCTGGTGGGGGGGGGGGGGGGAGGGAATGTGGAAAAAGATGATTACCCCCAGAAAGAAAGTTCACACTCATAGGGTTTTTTTCCCTAAGGGTATTCATGGAATGACATGAATAATAATAATAATGGCCAGAGAAGAAACACATACATTGAACTTTTAATTTTAATTAATTCAGTGTGTTGGGTTTTAGATCCATTAGATTCCACCCATTGATAAGATGGATGATTAGATTCTATCTCATCTAATCTAAGATCTCTAATTAATTTCTAATTAATCTAATTAGATCTCTCATTAGAGATCTAATCTTAAATCTCAGAGTTCTCAGGGTGCAATCCTAACCATGTCTACTCAAAAGTAAACTCCATTGTGTTTAATGGGTCTTACTCCCAGTGTTTAGGATTGCAGCCCTAGAGATCTAACTAGAGATTAGATTCCAGCCATTGACTTTTGCAAATCAACTCACGCATGTCAATGCACACCATGAACCCTGCATTCAATGGGTCAACCCCAGTGCCATCTATTTTAAACAAATCCACATGTGGGTATTTCTTTGGAAGCTCTTCGCTGATTTTCGTCACCTGGATTTTATTTACGTGATTATTCCATGATGTCTGATGCAATATGTGCTCCGCTCCTTTGAATTCTCGTTCGGTTCTGCGGTGCCCTTTGGTCAAAAGGAGAGGATTGTCTGAAACTGCAAGCAACTGTTAGGCATCTGGAAACGGAAATCCTTCCCTTCCCCAGTTTGCTCAGTAGATTTCCATTGCCTTCAGTCTGGATCTTCCTCTTTCCTGGCATCAACACCAATATTTCTAACCCTAATTAGGTATACACAATCCAGAGTAACTACGGGGAGTCCTTGCTCCTAAGTATGAACAATTTACTCTGGATTGCAATATGAATTTCCCATATGTTTTCACTAGGTGGTGCAGTAACTACTTTGACGTAAATGTCTCTTACGTACTTCCGTAATTACTCTGGAATGTAGGAATTACTCTGGAATTACTCTTACTCCTGTCTGGATTTTGTAGAAGAGAATTATGGCAACCCTATTTGGGGAAGATGGGAACAGTGTGGACTGTGTACCTGTTTCCAAACTGCAGTGTTTCAACCTTTCCTGAATTCTTGGAGAGAGTTCAGGAATCTTATTAATCTGGATTGCAGGCCTGGAGATGCCAAAAGGAATTTAAAAAAACAAAAATGTGACACTGGAACCTAATGGGAGTTTGCTTTCCAAATCTAGCTGCCCCATTCGGTGCCATCATGCAACTTCCTTTGCTCCCTTCAGTTTCTTAGTACACAATCCTAACCATGTCTAATCAGAAGTCAACCCCATTGTGTTCAATGGGTCATACTCCCAGGAAAATGTCTTTAGGATTGCAGCCTTACTAATTAAATAGAGGCATGTTAATCCTGCAAGTCAGGGTCATAACTGGAAAAGAAGGCAAGGACTTCCCCCAAAAATGTAGGACTTTTTGGATTGTAGCCTATGGGTGCAATCCAGAGTAACTATGGGGAGTCCTTGCTCCAATGTAAGAACAATTTACTCTGGATTGAAATATGAATTTCCCATAGGTTTTCACTAGGTGGTGCCATAACTACGTCGACATAAATGCTCCCGTAGTTACTCGGGATTGTAGGGTTACTTTGGATTGCTCTATGAATTTCCCATAGGTGGCACCGTAACTATGGGTGCAATCCAAAGTAACTACAGGGAGTCCTTGCTCCAGTGTAAGAACAATTTGCTCTGGATTGCAATATGAATTTCTCATAGGTTTTCACTAGGTGGTGCTGTAACTACGGGTACACGTAATGTTTCTTATGTGCTCCCGTAGTTACTCTGGATTGTAGGGTATGTCAGTGTAAAAGCTCCCATAGTTACTCTGGATTGTAGCCTTTCACGCTTTGGCTCAAAGGGGCTTTGACTCAGATTGAGTGATATGCTAGAGATTTTTATAAACCAGAAAGGCCTTTCCAAAGCCCTGAAATCCTATGGCACCCCATGGCATCCTAAAGAACTGTAGGATGCCTCTCCTTTGAATGATCCCCAAATAATAAAATAACAAAAAGCTTTCCAAATTCCCCTGCATCACAATACTGATTCTCAAATACTGGGGGGAAAGGATTGTAAAATATTATCGTTCATTCTAATTAATGGCACATGGATTTATGTTTCACATTCATGTTTGGGCAAATAACGCTCGCGCAGAACTGCGGCATGATTCTTTGAAAGACCTCAAACAAAGCAGGCGCAGTGAATGCGGCGACAAGGTGAGATTGTCCTTGTCTCCCAAAGGACAAGGAGCTTTCTTCAGAGCCATCCATCATCCTCATCATCCTCATCATCCTCATCATCACCATCTCTTGCTAGCTATTGCTTCTTTCTTGAATTGGACGGACCCTGTTGCAAAACGTGAGGATGCCTGGCTAGGAGGGGGTTAAAACGCCTCCCCAGCTGTGGCCGCACCGAATGTTGGTGATGGTCTTTGGAAGATGCGCATGGCATACAAAGATGTGTCGCCGTGTTAAGACGTGTTGCCATGGCAACCACGTGTCCACGCGGTACAGGGATGCCGTTCCAAGTTGGCGTCAGGTTGCCAGACGTTGCGTTTTACTCAACGACACAAAGTAAGCCCTGCGATGCAATCAATTCCAGTGGCGCCTCACATAACAAGTTTAATTCTTTCTGGAAGCATGCTTATTACGTGAAGCGCTCTTTATGTGAAGCGGATTTTCCCGTAGGAAATAATGGAAACACAGACGATTGGTTCCAGAACCCCAAAAATATTCATATAAAAATATGAACTGGATGTAAAAATGATGACAACACACTGGAATTGAAGTCTACTTAGGCTGCAATCCTAAAAACATTTTTTCCTGGGAGTAAGACTCGTTGAACACAATGGGGCTTACTTCTGGGTAGACATGGTTAGGAGGCTGCAATCAAAGACACTTTCCTGGGAGTAAGACCCGTTGAACACAATGGGGCTTACTTCTGGGTAGACATGGTTAGGAGGCTGCAATCAAAGAGACTTTCCTGGGAGTAAGACCCATTGAACACAATGGGGCTTACTTCCGGGTAGACATGGTTAGGAGGCTGCAGTCAAAGACACTTTCCTGGGAGTAAGACCCATTGAACACAATGGGGCTTACTTCTGGGTAGACATGGTTAGGAGGCTGCAATCAAAGAGACTTTCCTGGGAGTAAGACCCATTGAACACAATGGGGCTTACTTCTGGGTAGACATGGTTAGGAGGCTGCAGTCAAAGACACTTTCCTGGGAGTAAGACCCATTGAACACAATGGGGCTTACTTCTGGGTAGACATGGTTAGGAGGCTGCAGTCAAAGACACTTTCCTGGGAGTAAGACCCATTGAACACAATGGGGCTTACTTCTGGGTAGACATGGTTAGGAGGCTGCAATCAAAGATACTTTCCTGGGAGTAAGACCCATTGAAACAATGGGGCTTACTTCCTGGTAGACATGGTTAAGAGGCTGCAGTCAAAGACACTTTCCTGGGAGTAAGACCCATTGAACACAATGGGGCTTACTTCTGGGTAGACATGGTTAGGAGGCTGCAATCAAGGATACTTTCCTGGGAGTAAGACCCATTGAACACAATGGGGCTTACTTCTGGGTAGACATGGTTAGGAGGCTGCAATCAAAGACACTTTCCTGGGAGGCTTTCCTGGACTGCTGCTGGAGGTTCAAGGTGTCCAGTGGGGGCAGGTAGAGGCAGCAGCACTGGCCGGTCAGCCCTTTCAAACAGCCTCCATGTGGAGCGTCAGGGCTGCATAGCACGCGTGCCCATTAGGTGCCAGAGCAGTTTGTTACGTGAAGCAGATTTGTTATTGGAAGCAGGATTCCTTGGAAATTTAGACTTGTTATGTTGAACATACTTTATGTGAGGTGCTTGTTATGAGAGGTACCACTGTACTCAGAAATTAATCCCATCTTAAGAATAATAACGGCTGCAATCCTAACATCCACTTAAGCCAGACTAATTCCCAGCATAAGCCCTGTGCTGACCTGGGGGGTGTCAAAAAAGTCCGGTAAGGCACTTCTGCCCCACTCCTGGGGGGTGAGTTAGGCCAATGCACAGATATTTGCCACTCCTTAGAACAATGCACAGACATACGCCTACCTCCCCATACCATCATGGTAAGGTGAGTTAGGCCAGCCTAAATTTCTTAGGATTGTGCCCTAAGAATATTAATTGTTAATTAATTCCAGCATGTTCCTAAGCTACACAGGATACATATATTTAGTGTTTTAATTATGTTTTATTGTAAGCCACTTTGAGTCAGGCTAACGGCCTGAGAAAGGCGGAATATAAATTTTTTAAATAAAATAAAAAATAATAATAATAAATAAAATACATCACAGTATCCATGAAAATTTTATAGTAACCATTTTTATTACAAATTTGGGGCTGTTGTTCCTCTAGAGAACATGTTTTACGCACTCTCGTCTCGAACATGTTGTTCTTCGTCTGAGCCTCTTCCTCTTGGACAGTCTCCAAGGGATCAGTGGGGTTTGACTGGCCAGTTTTAAGCACGTATGGAAGTCCTCACCTCAATGGACCAAGAAGGTGGCACATCTCTTACTTCATTCGTAATCCTCTCTGACGGTTGGTGTTGGCTTCTGCCAAGGCTAACAGACTCCGCTGGATCTCTGGTGGATACTTCACGGCTCAGCAGCCCTTTTCTGCTGGAAGATTAATTGCCATTTATTTTTAAATTAAGGCTTTGGCTCGCTATCTCCAGACCACCATTGCACAAATCCCAGTATTTCAGCAGTACGAGAGACTTGCCCATCTTGATTGGGACCTGGGCTTGGTCATTCCGGGATGAGGTGGAGAATTCTCCAGAAAAATTAAAAGACGGGGATTTTTTTTATAAAAGATAAATTCAGAATGTTTTCCAGTTCCGAGAAAGACTCAATATGGCCTTTTTCTTGTGTTATGAAATACTTTTCCGTACAGCTTTGGCTTGGATAAGAATCAGTTTTATCCCCCCTCTCACCCCAAAATTTATCTTGATGGGGGGGGGGTAGAAAAGCAGATTAAATGCTGCACTTTGGGGTGTCTCTCCTGAGATTGAGCCATTACAAGGCAACAATTCAAGAAAAATATGGGTTCAGCACATGCAGCATTTCCAAACTGAGAAATCCAGTTTCCACTTCTATTTTATTCTATATTTCCAGTGCAATGTATGTATGTATGTATGTATGTATGTATGTATGTATGTATGTATGTATGGGCCAAATCCAGAGTAACTATGGGTAGTCCTTGCTCTTGAGTAAGAGCAAGTTACTCTGGATTGCAATATGAATTTCCCATAGGTTGTCACTAGGTGGTGCAGTAACTACAGGTGCACATAATGTCTCTTACGTGCTCCTGTAGTTACTCTGGATTGTGCCCTTAGGCTGATGGCCTCTTAACCAGTGGTGGGTTTCAAGGGGTTATCACAGGTTCTATAGAACCCTTTGCTAATGAGCGCCTGGTTCTGAGAACCGGTTACTATTGGGACGTACAACCTGTTGTTAATTTAGGTTATTAGGACATAGAACCTATTGTTAATTTATTTGAATCCGACCACTGCTTAAGACCTCCTGGGCAGATTCCTGTTTGGGCTGGTGAACTGGAAGTCACAACTGGGAGGCTCCTGAGGATGCCAGGTGACCACACATCACATCTGGAGGTCAAGATGTGAGCCCACAGTTAAGTAATTGCAGAAGTGGATCCACTCGTGGATTTCATTATACAGTACATGGTACGGGATCCTCAAGAGGCAGATACTGCCAACAGTACAGGATAAGAAAGTTGAAGGTGGCCTTTTAGTATAGTAGGATTGTAAAACAGAATAATCAGGTACATAATTTATGGGAGGGGAACGAAGCTAAACACGGCTTAGTTGCTGCAACCAGGTCCTGTATATTGAGTAATGGTGTTTGTGCCAGACGCTGTCAATCTGGCACTGCTGTGCTCTGCTGGAGATAAATGTTTCCGCGCATCAGTGCGCTGCGGCAATTCTTCACTTGTATGTTGCAAGGAAGACACTAGTTCAAATTAGGATCATAAAATGTCTGGGAAGAATTCAACCGGCTAGTGGTGGGTTGGCTAAAAAACAAGGCTTTTCCTCTGTAAGCAATTTATTTGAAAACAAAGTACAGTAAAAGCTTGGACTGAGAATAATTTGGATCGAGAGTATTTAGCAAGACAAGCAAATATTCTAATAATTCGGACTTAATATACAAGAGATGTCTTGATAAACAAGCTAAAAATTATTATTATTTTGTATTATATTACAGTATTGTATGAATATTTTTGGGTTGTGAAACAATCATCTGAGTTTCCGTTATGGGAAAATTCGCTTTGATATACAAGCGTTTTGGATTACAAGCAGGCATCCATAACAAATTTTGCTTGTAAACCAAGGTACCGTTATAGCTTTTAAATATAACTGAAATCTGGAAAAAATTCTGAAAAAAATCTGAAAAATTAAATCTTAAAAATAACTGAAATCTGATTTTATTTTTCACATTTTTATACTGCTTCCCATGTGAAACAGATTCAGTCCTGGGACATACCCTGCAATCCAGAGTAGCGGGAGCACGTAAAAGACATTTACGTTGATGTAGTTACAGCACCATCTAGTGAAAACCTATGGGAAATTCATATTGCAATCCAGAGTAAATTGTTCTTTCTTCAGTGCAAGGACTCCCCGTAGTTACTCTGGATTGCGCCCCTAGACTGATGCTCATGAAAGATTAATTTATTGGTTGTGATTCCTACGGCACAAGTCCTTAGCAGTTTCTTTCCTTCCGAATTGTAGGGTTTGCAAACTGCTTTTGGATCTAAGGAAATTCTAAAACTCGCCCCGAGTTCCAGAAATTAAATTGTCAGTGGTTTTATGGAGGTATTTACTACATTTTTATGACTGCAGCAAGCCTAGGGATGCCTTAAATTTCTTCTTCTCAGCCGTGAAGCTTGCAAGATAAACATAGATTTTGGTTTTTCATTTTCCTATTTGCTTGTTATGGCTATAGATGGAGATAATCTTCACTGCTATTTACTGCTAGTCAACATTGTGTTCAGTAACAGTAAAGACATAGGGCGCAATCCAGAGTAACTACGGGGAGTCCTTGTTCTGAAGTATGAACAATTTACTCTGGATTGCAATATGAATTTCCCATAGGTTTTCAGTAGGTGGTGCTGTAACTACATCAACATAAATGTCTCTTACGTGCTCCCGTAGTTGCTCTGGATTGTTGGGAAATTATTCTTATAATCTATCTATCTATCTATCTATCTATCTATCTATCTATCTATCTATCTATCTATCTATCTATCTATATCTATATCTATATCTATATCTAAAAAAACTGAAGTCACTGATTGACTGATGCATTCACTGACTCACTCATTCACCCAACCGAAATGCATTCAGACTGATGCATCACCCAGACTGATGCATTCACTGACTCACTCATCAACACCCAGCTGAAACCACTGGACCTAGAAGCATGAAATTTGGCCGGGGGGGGGGGGTTTCCTTCTGTGACATGGGGCACCCACCAAGAACCCACCAAGAATGTGGAGAAATTTAACCCTTAAGGTGGTGAAAAGGAGTGATCAAAAGGAAATATTCCTTTGTTTGGAATGTAATTAATCTGTGGAACTCCTTGCCAAAGTGTCTTCCACTGTAGACCAACAAAGTGGGTCTGCAGCCTGTCGTCACCTGCAACAGCTCTCCAGAGGCTCTCAGTGAATCCAGAATAGCTCCTATTTTGGAGACACAAGGGCTAAAGGGCAGGTGAGAGGCCCCAACCCACAAGCCACATCTTGTGGGCTCGTGACCCACAGTTTGGGAACTCCTGGAATGAAGTGTTAATTAGTTACGGAGCAGATCCTACAACAGAAGGAAGGTGTCTCGACTCCACAAAAGTTCCTGACTGTCTCCTTACAGAGAAACCACAGTCAATTACAAAGCTTTTAAAGAGCATTTTTCATAAATTGCTTTGCACGCAGCAGTTGACATTTGCAGCAGTTTAATAGTTCCTGTTGCCTTGGCAAACACCGTGGATGTCTTGTAAATATACCGAGACATCTGGAAGCTATTATGGCTGGTCATTCACAGCTCTTGGGCTCCCCGTCTGCCCTTTAAAAATGGGTGTTCTCTCTCTCTCTTCCCCTTCCCCACATACTCCCCGTAGATCTAGCGTACTGAACAATAATGTTCAATAGGATAGATCTTCTTCCACCCGTAGGGACCGGATCCATCCTCCCACACAGGATATTAGCCATCTGAACCTGAAATGTGCTGTTTCCATCAACTCCTCTTGTAAGCAAGAGGGTCTAAAACTGGAATTTAGAAAGCCGTATTATTCATCCCAAAACCAAGTTACAGAGTCCAAATAACAGAGAGAGGGTCCAACTGTCTTATGCAGTGCTGGGCTTCAAATATTTTAAACAACAGTTTCTCTATGTTCTAATGACCATTTTAACGCTTTGTTTAAAAAACATTGTATCACATGTGAAGGCATCAGTCAGTATTAAGCCCCTGGGTTCAGTGTAATTTATTCCTATGCATGATGCTTTGTTGTGCTCTCAGGTGGAATGTGTGCAGGGCTGCCACAAATAAGAACATCAGAACATAAGAAAAGCCTCCACTGGATCACACCAAAGACCCATCTAGTCTAGCTTCCTGGATCACACAGCGGCCCACCAGCTGCCTCAGGGAGCACATATCCTAATTGAAACTTACTTTCTTTCTTTCTTTCTTTCTTTCTTTCTTTCTTTCTTTCTTTCTTTCTTTCTTTCTTTCTTTCTTTCTCCATCCCTTTCTTTCTCCCTCCCTCCCTCCCTCCTTCCCTCCCTCCCTCCTTCCCCTTCCTTCCTTCCTTCCTTCCTTCCTTCCTTCCTCCCTCCTTCCTTCCTTCCTTCCTTCCTTCTTTCTTTCTTTCTTTCTTTCTTTCTTTCTTTCTTTCTTTCTTTCTTTCTTTCTTTCTTTCTTTCTCCATCCTTCCCTTCCTTCCCTTTTCTTTTTCTTTTTTCTTTTTCTTTCTTTGAGCAAGTGCCCTATCAATGTGTGGGGTTATGCACTCTGATGCTCTTCCCTCGTTCCAGACATCATAAAATGATCCGATTTATCACCACAGATGGTGCAACGGCTTTTTTTAATGCTGATCTGAAAATAAAGATTTAGCCTACAGCAGCCTTTCCTCTGGGCAAATAGATGAGTAAATGCATCTTTTTATGAGTGATTAACATTTTTGCAGAATTGTTCATAAACAGTTGGGGGTGAGACAGTTGCCTGCACTTTTATTACTGCTCAAAGAATGCCTCTTTTGTCTCACCGAATGTTAGCAAAGCAGATTATGCTTGGAAAGTGAGGTATGAAGGTAGTTCCTGAGGGTTCAGGCTTGAACTGGGTTGAGCACCATGAGCTGCTGTTCCTCTAATTCTTGTAAAAGTTCATAAAAATTACCCATATTTACTTAAATCTAATGCTCACCTGATTTTAAGAGGCTTGAGATTTTAAAATGTTCACTGGCTATTGCAATGTGAAGCTGCAAAGCAGGTGTAAAAATTTATTTTTAGTGCATACAACAGTAGGTTAGATGGCAATAATATGTCAATGGGTTTATGTTATGGTTTTTACCTAATTGCACTACTTTTTAACCTACAGTGCAATCCTAAACATGTCTAATCAGAATAGAGGGCACAATCCAGAGCAAGTTCAGCCTGCTCTGCCCGAACTGCTCTCGACTAACTATTCTGTATCCAGAGCGGAAAGTTATGCTGCATCCAGAGAGTCAGGAAGCCTGGGCTGCCCTAACTGCTCCAGAGCATGCTAAGTAATTGACACATGGGGAGGACTTGTTCCTGAGGAGACACCCCTCAGATCACACTGAACAAGAAACAGCTGTGGTGCCTACAGTGGTGACATGACTCTGTGCATCACCTAGTGTGGTAGTCTGTGCATCACCCCTGGGATGCGTGCAATCCCCCACCTGGACTGTGCAGTTGTCAAAGTTGGTGCCTGCGCAGTTCTTTCTGAAGCCAACTGGCTTCAGAAAGATAACTGCGCAGGCACCATCTCTGACACCTGTGCAGTACTTTTCTGAAGTCTTTTGGCTTCAGAGGGGACTGTGCAGGCGTCAGAGTTGGTGCCTGTGCAGTACTCTCTGAAGCCATTTGGCTGCTGTCTGCCTCCTGAGTGAGGCCAAATGGCCATGCAGAGGCGCGGACTTTCTCTGCTCTAAGGAAGTCTCCTCAGAAGCTATTCAGCATGATCAGTGTGTTTCTGCGCAGTGCACCTCAGCTGGCCGTTCATGGCAGCTTCTGTCTGCTGCTTGGCGTTGGAGCAGGTCTGAATGGGCGTGCTGACACCCGGGGCCTTTCAAAGGACAGTCAAACTCCTCTGGCACATCACCCCATACGAAGTGCATCACCCAATGCAGCCCACTCCAGCCGCACCAGTCTGGTGATGCCACTGGGTGCCTGCCTTATAAGGAGTCCCTGATGAGATGCCAGTACATTCTACAGTGAATAGAAGGGGCTTCTTTGGGGGCAGCCGTAGTTTGTTCCATATCCTGAGGTTGAGAGGCAGGGGTTGCAGCTAGGCTGGCCAAGAACTCAGATTTTTGGTCAACACTGCCATTCTTACTCTGGCCTTATCATGGACCCCTATGGGTCTACTCATTACTATACCTGCTCCTGAGGTGGTATAACTCTGAGGGCTGGAAGAGGGCATTTCTGCTTTGGAAACAGGCTCTGAATACAGAGTAACTGCTCTGCCCTAGGCAATGCTAAACATGCCCTCCACATGCCTCTCCTGAGCTGCCTAGGCTGTCCCAGTTAGGGCAGAGCAGGTCCACCTCTCTTAGGGCACCCTATCTTGCCTTGCTCTGCCCTATGCCTCTTCCAGAGTAACTGGGGTTGAGCATCTTGCAATTGCTCCAACCTAGTGTTAGATAGGGCAACCCAAGGGCTCTTTTGTGGACAGATTAGTTGCTCTGGATTGTGCTGCC
Organism: Cryptoblepharus egeriae; assembly: GCA_030015325.1. Classification (NCBI taxonomy): domain Eukaryota; kingdom Metazoa; phylum Chordata; class Lepidosauria; order Squamata; family Scincidae; genus Cryptoblepharus; species Cryptoblepharus egeriae. Next base: position 18,730,302 of record JAREYC010000016.1, on the reverse strand, counting down.
AGTCTCATTATGGTCAATGGGTCTTACTCCCAGGAAACTGTCTTTAGGATTGCATCACTAATTGCATTAAATGCATAGAGAATGAGTTTAGATTGCATTTTTATTACAATATAGTAAACTGTTAAACTAAATACTGACTCGACCCATATCCTAAAGTCAAATTAAGCCCTTTGCTCTGGAGCAGTTAAGGTGACTTTCCATAAGATAACCCTAGAGGGTGACATAACTGCATGGACCCATAACTGCTCTGGATTTTGCCCTTATATTAATAATCAAATACTGGCCTTCCCACACCACCAAGTAGTTATATCAGGTAAATTATGCCAGACTAAGGGTACAATCCTAACCTAGCTGGCACAAATCATCCGTCTCCCTGTTCCCACAGTGATGTTGGAAGGCAAGAGCATGTCGGCACACTGGCCTAATCCTACCCCAGAAGTGCCACTTTTGTGACACTCCCAGGCCAGCATGGTACTTGTATTGGGGTTTAGGCCAGCCTAACTGGGAATTAGGATTACAGCCTAAATTGGTTAGGATCACACCCATAACCTTGTAAATTACATTAAGCACAAGGTATGTTCCTAAATTGCAATACCTCGGGGCAGTTCTGTTTAGTTTTAGTTTATACACATAATTTGTGTGTAACAAATTTTGCAATGGCGATGGAGAAAAAGAAGTAACTGTTGCCTTTATGTCATCCTGATATTTGTTTTAAACTTTTCTGATTAGATCCACATGGAAGTCTGTCTATGCTGCCAGTATCTGAGACTCTTTGACTCAGGCATTGGGAAAGTTCAGACAGAGTTCCTGGTGGTTCAGCGCACTGATTTGAGCCAGAGGTCACAGGCGTGCTACATCCAACCGGCTGTAGTTGACATCATTTTGGCTTCTCCAAAAAATGGGAAATGCTTTTGGAATGATTCAGCCACCCATTGAGTTCCATTTAGTGGCAAAACATTTCAAAAGCAAGGAAATTTGGAAAACTGCAATGCCAGGGATCGAAAGATAAGAATCTGAACTCTGGATTATTTTCAGAAGGATTGGGGGAATTGTGGAATTCTAGCCAGGTTGCCCGGAGCAGGTCCCAGATGCCCTAATATTTCCCGCTATGGCTGGGATGGATCCCCCATGAGAATGACAGTGAAACAGCACAATCCTAACCACGTCTATTCAAAAGAAAGCCCCATTGGGTTCAATGAGTCTTACTCCCAAGAAAGTGTCTTTAGAATTGCAGGCTATTCGCCTACTAGATACACCAAGGACACAATCCAGAGTGCCCCTGGAGCACTTAAAAGACTTACCCTACAATCCAGAATAACTACGGGAGCACGTAAGAGACATTATGTGTACCCGTAGTTACTGCACCACCTAGTGAAAACCTATGAGAAATTCATATTGCAATCCAGAGCAAATTGTTCTTGCACCGGAGCAAGGACTCCCCGTAGTTACTCTGGATTGTGCCCATTACGTGCACCCATAGTTACTGCACCACCTAGAGAAAACCTATGGGAAATTCATATTGCAATCCAGAGTAACTTGTTCTTACTCTGGAGCAAGGACTCCATGTAGTTACTCTGGATTTCACCCCAATAGAGCAATCCAGAGTAAGTGCCTCTTACGTCTTCCCGTAGTTACTCTGGATTGCAGGGATCATGCACTAACAATGTATCGGAGTTAAAATATTGACGTTGTTCTTCCCTGCTGTCCCACATCTTGTCCCAGTCCTCTTTTAGACTTAGATCTTAAGCCAGCCTCAGCAAATATGAATCGATAGGCGCAATCCAGAATAACCACAGGGAGTCCTTGCTCCTACGTAAGAACAATTTACTCTGGATTGTAATATGAATTTCCCATATGTTTTCACTAAGTGGTGCCATAACTAAGTTGACGTAAATGTCTCTTGCGTGCTCCCGTAGTTACTCTGGATTGTAGGGTATGTAAAAACCCACATTTGGAATCTGTACAAATACCCACATTTTCACAAGGATTTACAACCTCTGTGGATCTGGTCCAATAACCACATTTTACAAGGGAAATACTTTCAATTCAATACTATTTTGTAATGTGTTAAGTGTCAAGATTTTTATTCCAGTGATACATGCCAAGAGTCTTGTTGATGTTTCTTAATGGTTTCTGGGTGGACCAACATGGTCAGCACCCCATTTTTCAACCTGAAAGGCGGGATTGAGGTGTGTCAATCAGTGGCATATGAAGAGGGTGTCCAGCAGGTCAGCGCTGGGTGCCATGCAGCATGGGGTGGCCAAAAGGCTGCACCAAGATGGCAGCAGTGGGGGTAAACCTGGCCATGGCTGCAATTTGGCTAGCACCAGCTGCAGCCACACCTGCAAGAGAAGCATGTTTGTTGATATGATTACATATACCAGTGGTGGCAAACCTTGTGGGCACTGAGTGCTGACTCAGTGGCACTGGTGCCAATGCACATGCCTGCAACTCTGAGCATGTGCAGTGGGCCAGGAGCACCCTGAGCCCTTTGCACATGCCCAGAGTTCTGGGAATTCTTAGTGGGCATCGACATCAGGTTGGAGATGTGTGGCAGCACTGTGGCCACATAGTGGCAGGGAGGGCTCTGAGATCCCTCCTTGGCATGCCTGCCACAGGTTCACCACCACTGATATATACTATGTTACAAAGTTATATATAAATTCAGTAAGTCCTCAATTTATGAACAAGTTCCGTTCCAGAACCTTGTTTGTAAGTCCAACACCTTTGATGTCAATGCATGTTTCATTGATGTCAACGCATTGATGTCGATGCAAGGGATGTGTGTAAGTTTGAAGGTTTGCAGCTTGATTGCTCATAAGTCGAAGACTTACTGTATCCAAATACAGACATGCATCTTTCTTTATCCATAGGGGATCTGTTCTGAACCCTTCACTCCCATGGATAGCTGAAGCTATGAATACGGACAAACATGGGTGACCATATAGAATGAAGGACAGAGTCCTGTACATTTATCCATTATATAGAAGAGGGAATTAATCCATAAAACCTTCTATGACGAGCTAAACCTGCCTCAATTCCCTCTTCTATACAATGGTTAAAGGTACAGGCACGCTGTCCTCCATTCTATTTGATCACCCTGGACAAATGCCCCCCCCCCCAAAGCCAAAAAAGAGTACAAGGCCCCCCAAAATGTAGGATGCCAAAGAATAATATAGGACATGATAAAATATAAACTAAAAACACTCATATATACTTGTATATCGCTTTCATGTGGTTAATTAAAACAATATATTATTTATTATTAAATTTAAAACTATTACATATAATTTATGAATTTCAAGAAGGCTATATGGTGACTGCTTAGAAGGAAAAAAATTTTTCCAAGGTTAAAAAAGAGGACATGTCCTGGAAAAACAGGACATATGTCACCCTGGGCGCAATCCAGAGTAACTACAGGGAATCCTTGCTGCAAGTAAGAACAATTTACTCTTGACTGCAATATGAATTTCCCATAAGTTTTCACTGCAATATGAATTTCCCATAGATTCACTGATTCACAGATTCATATGAATACCATAGATTCATTGATTCAATATGAATTTCCCATAACTGGTGCAGTAACTACGGGCGCATGTAATGTCTCTTACCTGCTCCCGTAGTTACTCTGGATTGTAGGGGATGCCTGGTAGACAAAGGAACTGTTCACCCTTTGCTTCCTGAGTTTAGCAGAAGTTGTGCTGAAGCTGTTGGATCTCATCCCTACAAAGATCAAAGGGGTCCCTCGCTCATAATCTGGCAAGTTATTTATAGGATCTGTCAATGTTTTAATGACAAGCCCCTTTTGGAAATGTATGTCTCCCACCAGGACCTCTGTAAAGATCCTCACTTGTTTGTCAATGGAATCAGTTCCCACGACTTGAACCAAGGAAGACTGGGAAACTGCTGGTTTGTGGCCGCTTGCTCGTGCCTGGCACTCCGGAAAAGTCTCTGGCAAAAGGTATTCCGTTCCTGCGCAACGAGTGACATTACTGATGTTTGAAGATGCTCCAGGGGAATAAAGCTGGGAAATTATTTTTAAGGCCTTTGGCCAGACATAAAGTTCTTCCCATGTCATCTGGCAATTGGGATCACGACAGGACGAGGAACAAAGAGGGTGTTCAGAAGCGGCTTTGTGATCAATTTTATATCCATCTCCGACGAGCTGCGCACACATTTCAAATGCGCCTCATAAACAACGGAGATGGCGCCTTCAAGGCTAACCAATGTGCTGAGAATAAAGATGAACAACTGATGGTGTGTAGTCTTAGCTGTGAGAGTCAAAGGCAGCTTTTGAATGTGTAGAAAAATGCCATTTTAAATTTTATTTTGTATTTATTACTGTGAAGAAAGCTTGGGCGTCCTTTGGCCTTGTCTTTGGTGATTTTCCTTCCTCTTTAATTTTCTACGAACCAGAAAAAAAGAAAATTTATTTCTCCCCAGTTTCCTATTTCATGTGCAGGAAAAAGGAAAATTTATTTCTCCCCAGTTTCCTATTTCATGTGCACTTATGCAAATTTCCCAGCCATAACCTCTTCCTACCTTGCTTGCTTTTGAAAAGGTTCTGTTATTTTATTTATTTTTCCACATTTTTATACCGTCCTTTCTCTAATGCAAAGTTTGTTCCTTCCTTCCTTCCTTCCTTTTGTTTTCACAGCAACCCTGTGAGGTAGGAATAAGGTTGACAAATTGTGCTTAGTCTAAGATCAGACAGAAATATTCTTGCCTGAGCAAGGATTTGAACCTGAATCCATGCAGAAGGATCAGTATATTCTATCCCCCACAGAGGAATTTAGGAGGGAGGTCTCCTCTGTGTAAGGGAATACCTGCCCCCTTACCTCCAGGAAAGCCCCTGTATGCACAAGAGGTCTACTTGGACCGATATGAGGCATATGGCTGGTGCAAGTCCATGTGCTCTAGGGCAAAATCCAGAGTAACTACGGGGAGTCCTTGCTCCGGTGTAAGAACAATTTACTCTGGATTCCAATATGAATTTCCCATAGATTTTCACTAGGTGGTGCAGTAACTACGGGTGCATGTAATACCTCTTACGTGCTCCCATAGTTACTCTGGATTTGGGGGTATGTCAGTGGATCAGGCCCAGTATAGATGATAGGATGTGGCATGAACTGGCTCAGTTCTGCAGTTGGAAGTCCCATTTTAGTCAGTGGGCTTACTCTCAAGTAAGTGTAATACCTGGGGAATACATCAGCCTGAGAGATCCTGACCTTTCTTATCCCTACCATGACCATTCATTAAATTACAGTTTTTTTCATACAGTGTATCCATGTGCTATTTTAATAAATACAGTATTTATTGTATTTATTGCATTTATATCTCTCTTCCCTTAATGTAGGGTTGCCATATGTCCCGAAAAACAGGGACAGTCCCGATCTTGTGGGATTGCATTCACATAGTGGCAAGTGTAACAGAGAGTCTGTGATTTTGTGGATGAGAATTAACGCAATGCTATGGGTCTCAAGGCAACTGAAAAATAATAAAATAAAATAAAAATTAAAAACACATTTAAATCAATCAAATGCTCTTGTAAACAAAACAAAAAAGCCTTCAGACCCTGTCGAAAACTCACCAATGATGGCTGCAATCCTAAAGACACTCTTCTGGGAGTAAGACCCATTGAATGTAATGGGGCATACATTTGAGTAGATATGGTTAGGATTGTGCTCACTGTCTCCAAACAGATTCTGATGGACTCTTTGGGTGAAATTCTGTTTCCCTTCCTTATTGTAGGTGATCCCAAATTTTAAAGAACAGGAATGGGATCCCACAAAGCCTGAGAACTATGCAGGGATCTTTCGCTTCTGCTTCTGGTGTTTGGGAGAGTGGCTTGAGGTGGTCATAGACGACCGACTGCCCACCGTCAATGGCGAGTTGATCTTCTGTCGTTCCAATGATAGCAATGAATTCTGGAGTGCGCTTCTAGAGAAAGCTTATGCCAAGTATGTACGTTGACGTAATTTCCATTGTCTCTCCAACCGTCAAAGAATCAACTTTCCGGTTAATTCTACCGTCAAAGAATTAAGGGTGAAATCCAGGGTAACTACGGGGAGTTCTTGCTCCAGAGTAAGAACAAGTTACTCTGGATTGCAATATGAATTTCTCATATGTTTTCACTAGTTGGTGCACATAATGTCTCTTACGTGCTCCTGTAGTTACTCTAGATTTTGCCCTAAGTTGGCCAAGTCCATGTCCCTGTGGCTTTATGACTTCCACTGCTTTGGGAAGCATTACTGTATAATGTACAAGCGTTATTATATAACGTATAATATTGTATAATGTTTTGTAATTATTGTATCATGTACAAGCATTATTGTATAATGGGAGCAAGTGTTTGGTGTCCCCTCTAGAATGGCGGGATGTTACGAAGCCTTGGATGGCGGCAACACAGCCGAGGCCATCGTTGACTTCACAGGAGCCGTTCCGGAATCCATCGACATGATCAAAGGCAACTATGATCGAAATATTGCCGAGCAAATGAAGCTCTTTGAGGATTTGCTGAAAGTGCACAAAAGAGGAGGACTGATCAGCTGTTACATTGCAGTATGTATGTTGTGGGTCTGTAGCGCATTTGATTTCCATGGTGTTCCATTGGTTAGATCCCATTAAAGGTTCTGACGACCCTAAGGGCAAAATCCAGAGTAACTATGGGGAGTCCTTGCTCCAGTATAAGAACAACTTACTCTGGATTCCACTATGAATTTCCCATAGGTTTGGACTAGGTGGTGCAGTAACTACGGGTGCATGTAAAGTCTCTTATGTGCTCCCATAGTTACTCTGGATTTGGGGGTCTGTCATGAGACGTTCTAGGCTACAGAAGTAGTCCCAGCGGTTTCATTTTCCTATTGGAGAGCATAGGATGTGAACAGTATTATCATGCTAAGTACCAACTGGGTCCCTGGGACCCTGTTGGAAGTTAGTGTTGTATTTTCTTAATGGAATTTATTATTATTATTATTTGATAAAAACCTATGACTTTTTTACTGCTAAATAGACAGTTATAAATCCAAAAGCATGAATGTTTTGAATTCACATTTTTTTCTGTAAATTCAAATTATAGCATCCAATACTGGCTGGGGCCTCAAACCCATGCTGCTCTTCACTGGTTATTCAATATTTTCCTAGCTAAAATTAGAATCAAAATTCATAATTTCTCAATTAAAATTAGTATAAAATAATTATACTAAAAAGTGATGCAACATTTACCCTACAATCCAGAGTAACTACAGGAGCACGTAAGAGACATTTACGTCCACGTAGTTATGGTACCACCTAGTGAAAACCTATGGGAAAGTCATATTGTAATCCAGAGTAAATTGTTCTTACATTGGAGTAAATTGTTCTTACTCTGTAATCCAGACTAAATTGTCCTTACATTGGAGCAAGGACTCCCCGTAGTTACTCTGGATTGCGCCCTTATTCATTATATGTACCAAACCATAATACAGGGTCCACTGGACCCTGGAAGTAATTGGTGATACAAAATTCATGCTTTTGGATTTATAACTGTCTAAATAGCAGTAAAAAAGTAATGTTCTTATTAAATAATAATAAATTCCATTAAAAAACACAACGCTAACTTCCTACAGGGTCCCATACTAAAACTTGATGCAACATTTATTCATTATGTGAACCAAACTATAGTACAGGGTCCATTGGACCCTGGAAGGAATAGGTAATAAAAAAATAAGTAAGTAAAAGCTAGGTTATAGTATTGATTTGATTTATTGATAGTATTTGTTTATAGTAGTCTTATAGGATTTGTTTTACCAATAAAAAAATCCAGGCGAACATTTGGCGAAACATCCCAAAATCTTTTCTGTAGGAATTCCGTACCTGGAATTCACATTGGGATCCCCCAAGAGACAAATCGAGGTGGAAAGAGTTCCCTGGAGATAGGATTAATGGTGAACCCACTGCAATGAGACACCATGGATGCTATCCTACACTTGTACAATCCCACTGAACAAAATGGTTCTTACTTTTGAGTAGACATGATTAAGGTAGTACTCCATATCTCTTGTCCTGCTGCTGACCTTTTCAGAAACATGAAGTTCTGCCCTTGGGGCAAAATATGATTCATTCCTGGATCATATGGTGAGTTTTCAAAGTGGAATAAAATTGGAATAATAGTTTAAGCTATTTATTTATTTATTTATTTATCCCACCTTTCTCAGGTCGTAGACCGATTTAAGGCAGCTCGCATTAAAACATAATTGAAAACATTAAATAGGACATTCAATTTATAGAAGCTAAAAACAATACAAATAATAACCCCCAACCTCTGCTCACTAAAATGCTTTTTTAAAATAAAACGTTTCTATTTTAAAACCTTTAAAAGGTTTTATTTTAAAAACTTTAAGGGTTTATTTTATAAACCTTTAAAGGTTTTATTTTATTTTTATTTTATTGTAACCCTTAGATTCCCAGGTACGTGGATTCGACCCACATTTTTAATTTATGCAAATTAAAGGTCAAAATCCAGAGTAACTACGGGGAATCCTTGCTCCGGTGTAAGAAGAATTTACTCTTGATTGCAATAGGAATTTCCCATAGGTTTTCACTAGGTAGTGCTCTGCCCTAAGGTGTTCAGGGGAGGCATGTTGAAGGCATGTTGAGCTTTGCCTAGGGCAGAGCAGTTACTCTGTATCCAAAGCCTGTTTCCAAGGCAGAAATGCCCTCTTCCAGCTCCTCAGAGATATATCACATCAGGAGCAGGTATAGTAATGAGTAGACCCAGTAAGAACGGCAGTGTTGACCAAAAATCTGAGTTCTTGGCCATCCTAGGTGCAACCCCTGCCTCTCCACCTCAGGATATGGAACATCTATGGCTGCCCACAAACCTCAGGATACAGCAGGCCACTCCAAGAAGCCCCTTCTATTCACTGTAGAATGTACTGGCATCTCATCAGGGACTCCTTAGAAGGCAGGCACCCAGTGGCGTCACCAGACTGGTGCGGCTGGTGTGGGCTGCATTGGGTGATGCGCTCCATATGGGGTGATGCTCCAGAGGAGTTTGACTGCCCTTTGGCAGGCCCCAGGTGTCAGCACGCCCATTCAGGCCTGCTCCAAGGCGGAGCAGCAGCTCAGAAGCTGCCACTCGTCCTCGGAGCTGGCCCGAACGGCCAGTTGAGGTGTACTGCGCAGAAACACACTGAGCATGCCGAACAGCTTCAGAGGAGACTTCCTTAGAGCAGAGGAAGTCTGTGCCTCTGCACGGCCATTTGGCTTCACTTAGGAGGCGGAATGACAGCCGAATGGCTTCAGAAAGAGTATTGCACAGGCACCAACTCTGATGCCTGCGCAGTCTCCTCTGAAGCCGAAAGGCTTCAGAAAAGTACTGTGCCTGCCTCAGAGATGGTGCCTGTGCAGTACTCTTTCTGAAGCCAGATGGCTTCAGAAACAACTGCACAGGCGCCAACTTTGGTGACTGCGCAGTCCAGGTAGGGAGCTGTGCGCCTCCCAGGGGTGACGCACAGATTTCCGCACTGGGTGATGCACAGAGTCATGTCACCACTGTAGGCACCAAAGCTTTTCCTTGTTCAGTGTGATCTGAGGAGTGTCTCCTCAGGAGCAAGTCCTCCCCATGTGCCAATTACTTAGCATGCTATGTAGCAGTTAGGGCAGCCCAGGCTTCCTGACTCTCTGGATGCAGCATAACTTTCTGCTCTGGATACAGAATAGTTAGGAAAGAGCAGTTAGGGCAGAGCAGACCAAATTTGCTCTGGATTGTGCCTTTAGTTCCTAAGTTCCAAAGCCGGGGAGCCACACTGGAGAAGGCCCTATCACATCCCTTAGCGGTGGCACAGTCAGTAGGCCCCCCTCAGATGATCTTAGTGACCTTAGGATTCAAGTGTTGGAGATGTTTATGTGCATGCTTTGGGATGCAGACTCCTTAGGGAGCATAAAACCAGTTTGGAATCCAGTAAAACATTTGAGGGTTCCCTGTTCCACCCATAATAGTGTAATAATATTAAAAATGCATTAATTTAATGCATGAAAATTTGGGGGGAAGCCTAACAATTGAGCAGTGTTCTCATGGTCACAGTCAGCCAATGTTCTCTTGGCTGACGAAGGCCAAGTTGGATACATAGGGCAAAATCCAGAGCAGTTTCGGGTCCACGCAGTTACGTCACCCTCTAGTGTTATCTTATAAAAAGTCACCTTTAACTGCTCCGGAGCAAAGGACTTAATTTGACTTTAGGATATGGGCCATACGTTGTGGACAACTCATAGAGAATCAGTTCATAAACTACTCGTATCTTAAGCCCCAGCAACATCTCCCTGGAGTCTTGCACTCGGAGCAATTCATCACTTGCAGTCTTCACAAATAAGGCAACATTTTTTTCCATGACAGTGCAAAAGCCTATAATACTATTTCACGTGACATGTTAATCATTAATTAAGAATAATGCTGGATTCTGTTTTATTCTAGTTTTACTCCACTTTTATTCCAAAGAAGAAATTTTAACATTTTTGTGTTTATCTTCTGCCACAGCCGTCTTCAGCCAATGATTTTGAGACGGAGACAGGTATGGGTTTAATCAAGGGTCATGCCTACTCAGTGACCTCGATCCGGAAGGTTCGTCTAGGAGTAAAGCTCCTGGCACGACTCAAGTCTGAGAAACTCTTCATGATCCGGTTGAGGAACCCCTGGGGAAAGACGGAATGGATCGGTGCTTGGAGTGATGAGTAAGCCATGCAGACCTTGGTGGTGCCCAGATAAGTGTGTCAAGTTTTGAAGGTTCTGCATGATCTTTTGTAGAGGCCACCAAAGGATTGCTGTAGAGTGTGGAAATGTGGACAATACAGGTGTAACCTATTTATTTATACACAATTTTGTCTCAAAGCGAATGAATTTGACTCTTTAAATTGAAAGATTTAAACAGTTAAGTATCATGGCTTAAAGCAGTGGTTCTCAATCTTCCTAACGCCGTGACCCCTTTATAAGTGTCTCATGTTGTGGGGACCCCCAACCATAAAATTATTTTCGTTGCTACTTTATAACTGTAATTTTGCTACTGTTATGAATCGTAGTGTAAATATCCAATATGCAGGATGTATTTTCATTGTTACAAATGAAATGTGTGTTCTATGCACACACTGAACACAATGGGATTTATTTCAGAGTAGGCATGCATAGGATTGGGCCCTGAGGCTGCAATCCTATCCATATTTACATCGGAGTAAAGGGATTTACTCTGACTATCCTGACTATATCCTGACTATAATCCCCTGACTATAATGGGATTTATTTCAGAGTAGGCATGCATAGGTTTGGGCCCTAAGGCTGCAATCCTATCCACATTTTCATGGGAGTAAAGGCCCCTCTGACTATAATGGGATTTATTTCAGAGTAGGCATGCATAGGATCGGGCCCTGAGGCTGTCAGTCAGCCCCAGTGCACACGCAGCTACAGCCGGAGGTCTGGCAAGCCTGACCTGGCCCCCTACACCAGGGGTCTTTAGGCAACCCCCAGGAAAGCTCTAGGCGATCCCCCAAAGGGTCCCGACCCCCACTTTGAGAAACGCTGGCTTAAAGGCTTCAGAGAAAATGGCGCAGGTGACAGAGTTGGCACCTGCGCAGGCCCAGAAGGTGCCAGGGGTGATGTGCTTGTGTGACACCCACACCGGGTGACGCACACAGTCGTGTCACCCCAGCAACATGACAGGCAAATAAGCTTGCCTTAGAAAAGTTCACATTTAATTTAATTTAATTTAATTTAAATTTCCTCCGTTTAATTTCCTCTGAGCTGCAAATAAGCTTTTTAGAACCACTTGAAAGGGAACTTGATCCATTGCCTGCCTTCTTGCTCTAGTAACTCATTGCCTTTGTATAATGTGAAGATTATGATCACGGATATTCAAGAAAATGGGGAGGTTCAACCTGTATTTAATATTTAACTGGTCAGGTTAATGGTTGTAGGCTACAATCCTAAAGACACTTTCCTGGGAGTAAGACCAAATTTAACAAAATGGGGTTTACCTTTGAGTAGACATTGCGCTCTAAAACAGGAGTTCCTAAAACGTGTTTTGCAGTGCTTCAGGGGTTATTATTTATTAGATTTATATCCCACCTTTCTTCCTAACAAGGAAACCCAAGGCGGCACATTATGCAAGTCATAAATCTGTTGTCCCCATTGGCCACTTTTACCTGATCGTCCAGGTACCGCCATATTGGATCTTACAAAATCTTGTGCAATCCAAGATAGTGAAGCCCAAATTCATGGCGGTGAGATTTGGGTTCAGTTGTCTTGAACCTCATGATTAGGATTTGTGCTAAGATTTCTATATAGTGAAAGGAATAGTCTTAAAGTGCAATCCAGAGTAACTACGGGGAGTCCTTGCTCTGACGTAAGGACAATTTACTCTGGATTGCAATATGAATTTCCCATAGGTTTTCAGTAGGTGGTGACGTAACTACGTCGATGTAAATTTCTCTTATGTGCTCCCGGAGTTACTCTGGATTGTAGGGATAATATAATTTGGCACTTTTCCCTGCATGCCAGAGCATGGGAGATATGCTATCACAGCAATTCCACTGTAGTCTAAGGTTAAATGAGAAGGATTTTCCCATTCTGCAGAGCAATCCCAGCTTGACTCGAGTGCTAAAAGAGCCCGGGGGAGAGAAACTCGCCACTCCAGCTTGCGCAAAACACCCTGCATTATGACAGGCCCGCCATTAGCTTCCACTTAGATTTAATCGAGTGTGGAAGAGAATTGTCTCCAATGGCAATAACAACTGCACAACTTCCAAGCCCCCGTAATTGACTCCCAGCCTCCAGCATTTCACGGAGAAAACTTGCTGGCGGAGTTTATCATAATCAATGAGATCCCCAAGTCATGCCAAAAGGTATTGCGCAATGGAAGATGTTCGTCCCGCATGGCACGTTTCTTGAAGGCAAAAATTCCTAATGGAAAATCCCACTTCCATTAACAATGTTGTTTATTAAAAGTGATCATCTGGCTTCAGATGGATAACAAAACAGAACTCTATTTTCTCTGCTCATTAAGAGACAGTTTGGGAAACATGCTCATTGTAGTCACTCATGTAGATACTTTTTCCTTTCTTGGCTCATACCCTACAATCCAGAGTAACTACGGGAGCATGTAAGAGACATTTACGTTGATGTAGTTACAGCACCACCTAGAGAAAACCTATGGGAAATTCATATTGCAACCCAAAGTAAATTATTCTTACATCAGAGCAAGGACTCCCTGTAGTTACTCTGGATTGCGCCCATATACTTCCAGAAGTATACCTCCAATCTTTGGCCCATATAGTTCTTCTCCAAGCTTCCTGGCCAACAGCTGAAGCAACAAGAGGAATCGGTTTATTCCTGTTAATTTAGTACATACTGTATTTGCTTGAATCTAATACGACCTTTTTCAGCTGAATATAGTTTCCAAAATCAGGGTGTACATTAGATTTGATGGGATAGTAGACTCAAGTAAATATATTATTTTAATTTTAAGTATAGCTCATTATTTTGTTTAAGAGTTTACTGCATGGTAATTAAAAATTTAACACAAACCCATTTTTAGTATAAAGTAGTACAATTAGGTAAAAAATAATAAGCCCATATTCATATTATTATTGTTATATAGCTCATTGTATATGGTAAAATTAAATTTTACACCTACTTTGCAAACACTTTTAAATATATTTTTTAATCTCAAGCCTTTAAAAATCAGACTGTGCATTAGATTTGATGGTGCATTAAATATAATAGTTACCAATGGAGATTGGTTGAGACCACTTCCAATTCTATGATTCTACAAAAACATGTACAATAGGCCCAGTGATGGGCAGGCCTGGCCCTAACAACCGGTTCTCCGGAAGTGGGCGGGGCCAGGTCAGGTCAGGGGGCGGGGCTAAGGTCAAGGGCGGAGCCAGGGCGGGGCCAGCAAGAATTTTTTTAATTAAAAAAATTTAAAAAAATTAAGCATGTGGCTTACCTCTGAGTAGACCTGCATAGGATGGTGCTCTGAGGCTGCTGTCCTTTCCACACTGTCCTGGGAGTAAGCCCCATTGACTGGCATGAGGCTTACTTCTGTGTAGTCAGGTTGGGATCCAGGCTGCAGAGCCAGCCACTTTCCTGGGAGTAAGTCCCATTGCCTGTCATGGGACTTACTTCTGAGTAGTCAGGATTGGGATCCAGGCTGCAGAGTCAGCCACTTTCCTGGGAGTAAGTCCCATTGCCTGTCATGGGATTTACTTCTGAGTAGACCTGCTTAGGATGGGGGTCTGAAGCTGAAGTCCTCCCCACACTGGCCTGGAAGTAAGTCCCATTGACTTTCATGGGACTTACTTCTGAGTAGACCTGCTTAGGATGGGGGTCTGAAGCTAAAGGCCAGCAGAGGGATGCGGGGTGAGTGCTGCCCTGCTGCGCAGCTTCCCCTCAGCCTCCACGGCCAGCAGAGGGAGGCGGGGTGAGCGCTGCCCCGCTGTGCGGCTTCCCCTCGGCCTCCACAGCCAGCAGAGGGAGGCGGGGTGAGCGTTGCCCCGCTGCGCGGCTTCTCCTCGGCCTCCACGGCCAGCAGAGGGAGGCGGGGTGAGCGCTGCCCCGCTACGCAGCTTCCCCTCGGCCTCCACGGCCAGCAGAGGGAGGTGGGGAGATCGCTGCCGCGCCGATCCGGCTCACTGTGTTACAGTCAGCCCCCATAACAACTGGTTCGCGACCGGCGGGCTCATTTTAACAACCGGATCGCCCGAACCGGTCAGAACCGGTATTAGCCCATGCCTGAATAGGCCCTCTTTCTCCACGACCTCAATATATGTGGATTTGAGAATCTATGAAAACCTCCCTGCACCCAGAGAGTTTCAGAGAACCTCCCAGATGAGACTGGAAGTGGATCTGGTCATGCTCAGAAGATGTTCTGAAGCATGGCAAGGCCACATCTATCTATCTATCTATCTATCTATCTATCTATCTATCTATCTATCTATCTATCTATCTATCTATCTATCTACAGTATTTATATACGACTTTTCAACTTCATGCATCTCAGAAGATGTTGCAGAAGATCTCATGCATCTGCATCCAGATGTGACTGGAAATCAATTCAGTTACTGGTGCTAACTGGAAGTGCTTAACTGGAAGGCTGGAAGACCATGACCTATGGAGGCATGGGCACACCACCAGATAAATAACTGCTGCACCATGCAATCTCCCCTTCAGATTTCATTACCCATGGAATTCTGTATCCATGGGGTCCTAGAACAGGGTCCCCCATGGGTACTGAGGGCCCACTATACAAATATTTGATCTCTTCAATTTTGGAGGTTGGTTTAATAGTAAGGATGGAGTTACAACAACAGATTGCCAAGGGAGGTGGTGGACTCTCCCTCACTGGGGGTCTTCAAGCAGAGGCTCGATGAGCACCTGTCGGGGATGCTCTAGGAGGATTCTATTCAACTCTAGGATTCTATTCTATTCTATACCTTGGGTTCAGAAGGGCCTAGATACCAGCTCTGGGATCTCTGCGTTAATAAGAAGAATCTCATCAGGGTTGTGATCAGTGGTGGGCTTCAGGGGGTTTTCACAGGTTGTATAGAACCCTTTGCTAATGAGTGCCTGGTTCTGAGAACCAGTTACTAATGGGATACAGAACCTGTTGTTGATTTAGGTTATTAGGATACAGAACCTGTTGTTAATTTATTTGAATCCTACCACTGTTTGGGATTGACCAAAGTTGGAGAACCTTGGAGAACCACCAAAGTGGACAATTCCAGATTAAGTGAACCTAGGTATAGCTTAATGTAAAACAAGTTCATATGTTCTTATGACGAAATGGAAACTTTTTTTCCCCCAGTTCCGAGGAGTGGACAAAAGTGAGCCAAAGTGAGCGCAAGAAATTAGGCCTCACCATTGAAAATGATGGAGAGTTCTGGTGAGCATGGCCGTTTGGTGTCATTGGTGAAGCATATTTTTATATTAAACATTCTACAGGTATTCCCTACTTTCTGTCGGTTCATTTTCTGATGATCCACTCTTTCAATTATACCCAGATCTCATTCATTCCACACATGTTCAGCTCTTTCAGCCTCTCTCTGCTCTTCTAAAGGCCAACGTTGCCCTCTCTCATGATATAACTCCTGGTTAAATCATAATCCCAGAGGAGTTAATGAGAGTCCATTTGCAAAAATCCTTACACGGCAGCAGGCATTTGCAAGATAAAAGGAGCATTTGCAATTTACTAGCTAAGGGCGCAATCCATAGTAACTACCAGGAGTCCTTGCTCCGGAGTAAGAACAATTTACTCTGGATTGCAATATAAATTTCCCATAGGTTTTCACTAGGTGGTGCAGTAACTACAGGTGCATGTAATGTCTCTTACAAACTTCTGTAGTTACTCTGGATTGTAGGGACAGAAAACATTGGAAGCAACATTTATGAACTTAAAAGGTTGGGTTCCATTTTTCAATGGTTTTCACTTTTGGACAGTGCTCCAGTCCCTAACCCAACCAATAAGTGGGGATGCCTGTATTTGTCAAAAAATAGGCAGGAAAGTATAATGGGGTGAAAGGAAAGCTCCCAGTTCTGTCTCTTTCTACTATGGGTGCAATCCAGAGTAACTATGGGGATTCCTTGCTCCAACATAAGAACAATTTACTCTGGATTGTAATATGAATTTCCCATAGATTTTCACTAGGTGGTGCTGTAACTACATCAATGTAAATGTCTCTTACGTGATCCTGTAGTTACTCTGGATTGTAGGGTATGTTCCTCTAGACTTACCTGCTTTGCTCCTAGAGATTTTCTTTTGGTTTTCTTGTCCTCTATATTTATTGTCTCAACCCTCTGCTATCAGCATAACATTTTTTAAATATTTCATGTAAATTTATTTATAGTTGTGGTGCCTTGATATTTTTCTGTCGCTCAGGATGACATTTGAAGACTGGTGCAAGAACTTCACCAACGTCGATATCTGTCGGATCGTGAACACAGCCTTGTGTAGCATCCACAAAACCTGGGAAATGAAAATGATCCATGGATCATGGAGAAAGAACCCGGACCCCTCATTAAATCGTGCCGGAGGGTGTTTAAATAATAAAAGCACCTTCTTGCAGAACCCACAGGTGAGACCACATTTATCATTATTTTTTTTTCCATATTAGCATTGTATTAATGAGGCTTTAATTACATGTCAGTTTTGGGTCTTTGCCCATCCATTTTTGTTTGCCATGATAAATTACTGGAGACTTCACAGTGCATTTTGGGAAACATTTCACAGGCATCCAGTCCAATGGGATTTCTGCTTATCTGACCTGCCATGGATGTGGGCCCCAAAATTTACATGACAGCTCCTCAGACCATGGCTGGTATTTACAATATTTCTATCTCACATTTATGTCCTGAATACCCCATGTTTACATCCAGCATATCATGATGACCAAAGTTGCTTCTTCCTGGATCTTAGCCAACGGAGTCAAATTGTAGTATCTATCTATCTGTCTGTCTGTCCGTCGGTCCGTCGGTCCGTCGGTCCGTCCATCCATCCTTTGCCTGCCTGCCTGCCTGCCTGCCTGCCTGCCTCTCTGTCTGTCTGTCTGTCTGACTGACTGACTGACTGTCTTTCTTGCCCACCAACCAGTCAATCTGCCCTTCTGTCCATCTATTTGTCCGTACATTCATCCATCCATCCATCTCTTGCCTGCCTGCCTGCCTGCCCATCTGTTTGTCTGTCTGTCTTGCCCCCCAATCAATCAATCGGTCTGTTCATTCACCCATCCATCCTTTGCCTGCCTTCCTGCCTCTCTAGCTATCTGTCTGTCTGTGATGTCATCCATATTAACTCCATCTTTTCATTCTTCTTTTAGTACATCTTTGATGTTAAGAAGGCGGAGGATAAGGTACTCGTCTGCCTTCAGCAGAAAGATCGGCGCATCTACAAGAAAGAAAGGAAAATAGATAACTTTGTTATTGGCTTTGAGATCTTCCAGGTAGGACCAGTGGCACTGCGACTCTGTGCGTCACCTGGTGCAGGAGTCTGCGTATCACCCCTGGGAAACACGCATCCCCCTTCCGGGACTGCGCAGATGGCACCTACCCAAGTTGGTGCCTGCACGGTCACTTCTGAAGCCAACCAGCTTCAGAAGAGTATTGCACAGGCACCAGCTCTGATGCCCTCCTCTCTAAGTGGAAGCAGCCTTCTCCTCCTTAGAGCAGAGGAAGTCCGCGCCTCTGTGCGGCCATTCAGCCGCCCTCAGAAGGTGGAGTGGCAGCACCTGGCTGCCGCTTCACCTCCCGAGCAAGGCCGAATGGCCAGGCAGAGGTGCGCACTGCGCATCTCCATGCCTCTGGACATGCGAAGTGAACCTCTATGCAGCCATTGGGCCTAGTTTTGAAGGCAGAGGGGCAGCCAGGAACAAAGTGTATCTCTGCGCAGTGCACCTCATCCGGCCATTCAGGCCAAACATGCCATCCCCACACAGCACATCACCTGGTACAGCCCGCACCAGTCTGGTGACGCGACTGAGTAGGATCCTTCATGACCCCATTCTCCTTTTCAAATCCTCCTTGCATTCTGATGCAGGAGGAGGAGGAGGAAGGTAGAGACTGAGTTTCCTTCCCATCTGAGTTTCCTTCCTGCATCAGATGACCACTTTGGGCAGCCCTACAGGCCAGCCTTGCCAATAGATGTCTAACTGGTGATTCCCATCCAATGTCAAATTTAAGTGAAGAACAAGCTCTTGCCTACCTCTGGTTTCCAATCCTAGGTGGAGAGCAACAGAGAATACCGAATGCATGCAATGCACATACAAGAGAAAGTGGCGACGTCTTCGTACATTGACTTGCGCACAATATTCCTGAAGGTGCTTCTCAAACAAGGCCGCTATGTGCTGATCCCGACCACATTTAGCCCTGGAGTTGAGACTGAGTTCCTTCTGAGGCTGTTTACCGATGTGCCATCAGGACTCAGGTACTCAGCTTGGATGTCCCCTTCTCTGGCTGAACTAAAGCAGGCCTCCGTCAGTCTTGGAAGACTATGGTATCATGCTCAGCACTGCATACGCTGCATGTGAAGCACGAAAGCCTGGGTTAGATTGTTATGAAGGATAGGCTGTTACCCAAGCAGCAAATCCCCCCTCTCCACGCCACTGAATTAGTCCAATGGAAAGGCAGCCAATACGATTGGATCCAGCCTGTGTCGCAGAGCTGGGCTAAGGACAGGAGCTCACCCTGTCTTGTGGGGCCAACCCGGGTCTCAAACCCTGGCCTGCTGGTTAACAAACAAAGTATCTTAGCCACTTGCGCCACCCACACTGGGCTGAACTATTGCCCAGTCTTAACCCATCAGAACTTCCTTGTAGTAGATCAGATGTATTCAGGGTGACCAGATGCCAAACCCAAAATTCCTGAACCCCCAAGCCAAAATTCCTACCTGCTTAAAAAAAATTGCCAAAAAATGTATTTTTTGTGTTTTTATATTTTTGTTTTTTGGTTTTCTGGCAATAACCTTTAACAGGAAGGTGCTATCTCAAAACTGAGTTTTGCATTGGATTCTGCTCTTCAGTATGAATCCAAAGACATATAACATGATGAGATAGTGTGCACCATCACAATGTTAAAAAATGAAGCCAAAATGTAGGGCACCCGGACAGGAGGCTAAAAATCTGGACAAATCCGGGTTTTCCCAGTCATATGTTCACCCTGGATGGGGCAGTTTCACAGATGGTCAAATCAAATATCCAAGTCTCTACAGGAGGAGAGCGTTGGCTGAATGAGAACGATTGTGTCACCCACATTTTTGTGAGATGATATTTTCATGCTCAGTGTATTATTTTGGGCAACAGACAGTTGTCTACAAAGACCTCTCCCATTTTCCATTCATTCATGCATTTTTCCATTGGCTCCCAGCCGCTGCCCCCACCCCATGTTCTTCTGTATGTCATTAATTTCAAAGTGATGCTGACTTACAGATGTTCCCGTCCCCCACAAACACTCATTCACTTGCAAACTGTTGCAAATTGCTTTTTATTATTTTATGTGTTGGAGCATCTCCCTTTTGAGGAACACCTACAATCTTTGGGACTCCTCAATCTAGGAAGAATGTACATAAGGGGGACATGGATGAAAATGAAATCCTATACTGAAATCCTATCTGAAATCCTAAACTGAACTCCTAAACTGAACTCCTAAACTGAAATCCTATCCATGGATGAAACTGAAATTCTGTATTTCCTGGGAGTAATCCCCTTTGTACGCAATGAGACGAAAGGCAAAATCCAAAGTAACTACGGGGAGTCCTTGCTCCGGTGTAAGAACAACTTACTCTGGATTCCAATATGAATTTCCCATAGGTTTGGACTAAGTGGTGCAGTAACTACGGGTGCACGTAAAGTCTCTTACGTACTCCCGTAGTTACTCTGGATTTGGGGGTTATAAGGGCACAATCCAGAGTAACTACTAGGAGTCCTTGTTCTGACATAAGAACAATTCACTCTGGATTGCAATATAAATTTCCCTAAGGTTTTCACTAGGTGGTGCCGTAACTATGTCAACGTAAACGTAACTCTTAGGTACTCCTGTAGTTACTCTGGATTGTAGGACTAATTTTGAGTAAACATAGATAGGCTCACTGGTGGGCTTCAGGGGGCTTTCACGGGTTCTATAGAGCCCTTTGCTAATAAGCGCCTGGTTCTGAGAACTGGTTACTAATGGGACATAGAACCTGTTGTTAATTTATTTGAATCCCACCCCTGGATATGCTAATCCTGTAAGGCATATAAAAAGCATGGGATGGACAGCATGGATAAATGTAAATTCTATTCACTCTTGGACAGTATCAAAACCAGAGATCAACCACTAAAATGGACTACCAGAACAGACATATATTACCCTAAGCATTCCTACTCGGAAGTAAATCAATGTATTCAATGGGGTTACTCCCAGGAAATTTAGTTTAGGATTGTAGCCATAAGGAATTATTATTATACCCAGACTATAGTTAATTAAATCCGTGGAACTCCTTGCCACGGGATGATTTTTTAAAATAAGATTTACTGATTTCAGATACAGGAAAGGGTATTAAAGGTACAACAATAGGGTTGGGTATACACAGGAATACACATAAGGTTCTCCAAGGCACAAGACCTATTATTCCACTCTATTATTCTACTTTACATGTATCTACTTAATCCATTTCTATCATTTTACTACTTGTCGCAGGATGATTTGATGATACTAAGGGCGAAATCCAGAGTAACTAGGTGGTGCAGTAACTACGGGTGCACGTAATGTCTCTTACATGCTCACGTAGTTACTCTGGATTTGGCTGTTGATGTAAATTAGATGGTACTTTAGATATAAATTGTGGATTTCAAAGGTAGTCAGTTTCTGCATGCCAAATGCAAGGGAGTGCCGAGAGGATGCTTAACGTGAATGCTCATTATGGGATGTGTGCTTCAAGAAGATGGGCTAGATGGGCCTTTTTCCTAATCCTGAAGGCCTTCTGTTCTTATTTCAGGGAACTTAAATTGAATAAACCCCAACCCACATGCCTTGATATCATTTGTGGCTTCCCTCGGAGGGTCTCTCAAATTAAAGTTCATTCTGTGGAGGGGCTCCAAAGTCAAGACGGACATGGTGGTAAGTGGTCAATGCATGGTGGTAAGTGCATGGACTGAATCCAAAAATCTTTTGTCGTTCTAATCTAATTACTCAAATCACTTGATTAATTTGGGGTGTGATGCTAGTTCGCCTCCTTGTGGTGCACCCTGAATAAAACAAAAGTGTGAACTAAACAACTGGCAACAATTGGCAGCTAGACTACGTTGAAGAATTGGCAGTTGGTGACAGTTGGCAGCCAGACATAGGGCGCAATCCAGAGTAACTACGGGGAGTCCTTGCTCCAGTGTAAGAACAATTCACTCTAGATTGCAATATGAATTTCCCACAGGTTTTTACTGGGTGGTGCAGTAACTATGGTTCCATGTAATGTCTCTTACGTGCTCCCATAGTTACTCTGGATTGTAGGGATCAATGTGGAATTCCTGGCTCTCAAAATACATGGCAATGGCACATTGACCTCTGATTTGCCATAAATCCATGAATTTGCCATACACTAAATAAATTAACTTGAGTATTAGGGCAAAATCCAGAGTAACTACGGGGAGTCCTTGCTCTGGTGTAAGAACAACTTACTCTGGATTCCAATAGGAATTTCCCATAGGTTTTCACTAAGTGGTGCAGTAACTACGGGTGCACGTAAAGTCTCTTACGTGCTCCCGTAGTTACTCTGGATTTGTGGGTTAATCAGTTAATCTTTTGAAGTAGTGAAGTTTCAAGAAGGAAGAGAAAAGGAACAAATATTTAAGGAAAACTCAAGGCATGAAACGTGGAGAGGTTCAATTCAGAGGATATTTTATTGTTTGTGTGTACAATGCCATGTGTACATGATGATGCAGGGCTACATCAGGGATAAAGTTGAGGCTTTGGTGCATTCATCCAAATCCATATTTATGTCCTCCTACAATATATTATTGTCGTCGTCCCCCCTTGCTATTTCTGTCTGAATCCACTTTGGATGAAGGTCTTCAGGTTGTGTGCTGATGTACGCACACACACACAAAAATACAGCTTCCCTTAAAAGTCACACAGCACCATCTACTGACTGCTTGTTTGCCATCATGGTCTTTGAAACCTCTCTTTGCTCCCCCACTCCAATCTAAAGCGTCCTGCAAGAGGAATAAGTAAGTGGAAGGAATTTATTAAACAAGTAAAAAAAATTTTGTGCTCCCCAAAATACTGATGTGCTCCCCAAACATTGATGCCAAGTTCCTTCTCTAAAAATACTGGGAAGTTTATTTTCTGTTGACAATCCCCAGAGAAGGTGAGATGGGAGGTTTCATTGCAGGGCTGGCAAATCATTCAGCAGCCAAACTCTGTGTCGGAGATTTGTCAAAGCAGAGATTTGTCAAAGCAGAGATTTGTCAAAGCATTAACCCTGTGGTTAATGGCACTACTTCCCCGCAAATCCAGAGTAACTACTGGAGCACATTAGAAACTTTACATGCACCTGCAGTTACTGCACCACCTAGTGAAAACCTATGGGAAATTCATATTGCAATCCAGAGTAAGTTGTTCTTACAGCGAAGCAAGGACTCCCCATAGTTTTGCCCTAGGTCTATTACTTAAATTTACAAATCAGGCCCTGTAGCCAGTGAACGGTAAATGGGCCTGATCGACTTCCTAGCAGGTCTGGGTGTGTTGCCAGTTTTGATTTTCACATCCAAATCAGCCATTTCAGTGAGGCTGAAATTTTTCCCAAAGATCACTAAGAGCACAATCCTAACCATGTCTACTCAAAAGTAAGCCCCATTGTACTCAATGGGTCTTACTCTCAGGAAAATGTCTTTAGGATTGCAGCCTTAATCTATCTATCTATCTATATATATATCTATATATCTATATATCTATATCTATATCTATATCTATATCTATATCTATATCTATATCTATATCTATATCTATCTATCTATCTATCTATCTATCTATATATATATATAAAAGAAAAGTGACTGACTGACTCACTGATGCATCAACGCCCAGCCAAAACCACTGGGTCTAGAAGCGTGAAATTTGAGGTGGGTTTTCCTTCCGTGCGCATGGGGGATGGATGAGCATGGGGGGGTTGATGTGCATGGGGGATGTTGCACATTGGGGGATGTTGCGTATGGGGATGTTGTGTATGGGGGTTGATGCGCATGGGGGGGTTGATGCTCATGGAGAGTTGATGCTCATGGGGAGTGGATGAACATGGGGGAATGATGTGCATGGGGGACTGATACGCATGGGGGATGGCATATGGGGGAATTTTACTCCCACAACACAGGTACATTTTCACTAGTACAAATATAAATCTGTTCTTGTGGCATTGCTTTCCCAGTGTCCCCGTTATCTCCCCATTTGATTCATGCTATTTCATTCTTTCTGAATCTGGCTTTATTGTTAGGATGATCCCATCCTATCAGGGATCCTATTGTGTCTAGGATGATATTCCAGTGCTATGTAGCCAGTCAGGGACTCAATGGGTGCCACTAAGAAAGAACGAGTACCCAGAAGTTTTCCTATTGACGAACATGTATGCATTCTTGAAAGCTGCAAACTCAGCAGAATTGAGAAGCACTTGCATTTCCAAAATTGGTTCACAAAAATCCCAGTTAATTTTCTCCTCAAAATCTATGATCCTAATTTGGCCTGCTCTGCCTTGTGAAATATTTGGAGTGGAATACTACCTGGAAGGAAGGTTCCTTCATTTATTTATTAATAGATAAAATAATATTAATATTTAATAAAGGAAGGTTCCTTCCTTTATTACGTTCTTCGACCAGCACATACAGAGATATAAAAACAAACACAGAGTTCCATCTGTGTCCACTTACATAAATATTAAATGTAGATCGAATATATTAATTTAATAAAGGATCCTGATTCTTGACATTAAAATCATCATTAGGCAACAGTAGGTATACATTTTCATATTAAAAATTAGAAAATAAGATATTAAAATTGCAACCCAGAATTAAGAGGACGTAGTATTCAAAAGTGTCCTCCTCCAAATCTTAATAGCAGCAGAATTTATTCACCACTTTTTGAGGGATCAAAAGCGATGTGTAGTATCTTGGGGTTATCCACAAAGCAACCTTCCAACTTAACCCCTTGTTATTACCTGGATAAGATGAACTGTTGAATCACAGTGGCTTACCTTTCATGGCAGCAGTGAGATCTGAACCAGAGAAATACTGGTGCATAGCTTGGCATTTACACTGGTTAACACTGGAAGAAATTAGCTTACCCTACAATCCAGAGTAACTACGGGAGCACATAAGAGACATTTACGTTGACGTAGTTATGGCACCGCCTTGTGAAAACCTATCAGAAATTCATATTGCAATCCAGAGTAAATTGTTCTTATGACGGAGCAAGGACTCCCTGTAGTTACTCTGGATTGCGCCCTTAACTGTCAATGATGTAGTCCTCAAGTAGCAGGACTCGTTCCTAAGATGAAAGTCCCATTAATTTCTGACTTGTTGAAAAGTGGTATATAGGTACTGTTTGATGGCTGGATGGATGGCTGGATGGATGAATGGGTGGAAGGAAGGAGGAAGGAAGGATGAATGGATGGACGGACGGACGGACTGTGAGGCAGTGACTTGCAATTATGGGACTGACAGATCATTCCAAGCTGGTAGAAGAGACCCTAAAAGCACACATGTTGATGTTCACAACACAATCATGCAATTCTTGCATCTGCTTTCCAGGTGCAAATCCTTACCTTATCATCAAGTGTGAGAAGAGGAAGGTTCGCTCTCCTGTGCAACCCGGCACTGTTAACCCCGTTTTTAACATGCAGGCTATTTTCTACCAAAAGAATATCCAGGAGCCGATTATTGTTCAGGTAAGAAACATTCACATGCACTCCAGTGGGTGTACCATTTCTGATGTTTGGTGTCCATTTCTGCATTGAGAGGTGAAACTTGTAATGGAGTGTATTATGGATTTTTGTTACAGTTTTTGGCATCATTTGATGCAAGAGTCCAGCACATCACCCCCATGATGGACCTTTCCCGTTGTACTGGGAAGGGCAATGCGGCAGTGCCCTTGGTGCGCATGGTGATACACCATTGTACCACTCCTGCTGGTTTTTTATTGTTGTTTTGTTTTTTAGTTTTAGAATTAAGTGGCTCTCGCCATGGTTAAGTAGTAACCATGCTAAGAGGATAATGGTGACTTTTGATAGAATAGAGCTATTTCAATGCTGTTTATTCCTTTGCATTCTGCATGAAATTACATATCGGTAATATAAAAAAAGCAGGCCTCCGTCAGTCTTGGAAGACTATGGTATCATGCTCAGCGCTGCATACGCTGCATGCGAAGCACGAAAGCCTGGGTTGGATTGTTATGGAGAATAGGCTGTTACCCAAGCAGCAAATCCCCCCTCTCCACGCCACTGAATTAGTCCCATGGAAAGGCAGAGCTGATACGATTGGATCCAGCTGGCATTGGAGAGCTGGGCTAAGGACAGGAGCTCACCCTGTCTTGTGGGGCTGACCCGGGTCTTGAACCTTGGCCTGCTGGTTAACAAGCACAGTGTCTTAGGGTGCAATCCAGAGTAAGTACGTGGAGTCCTTGCTCCGGTGTAAGAACAATTTGCTCTGGATTGCAATATGAATTTTCCATAGGTTTTCACTAGGTAGTGCAGCAACTATGGGTACACATAAAGTCTCTTACGTGCTCCCGTAGTTACTCTGGATTGTAGGGTATGCCACTTGCGCCACCCACAGCCTCTATCGGTAATATATAACTTGTTACATTAGTAAAAAATATAACAAGTTATATATAACATGTTATATTATTCAAAAATATCAAGATGATGCCAGTAGAGATGTCACCCACCCTGCGTTCATCATCTGGTGCAACCCTCACCCCACAGTGACACCCCAGCACCTCTTCTCCCATAAGGGAAAAGATGCCAACAACTATTTTATTGCAGAGATGTTAAATAATGAAATACTTTAAATGCACTGAAATGCTGTATTTACTTGAATCTAACGCTCACCTTTTTCCAGACGAATTTAGGCTACAATTTAGGCTCTTAGAGCACAATCCTAACCATGTCTACTCAGATATAAGCCCCATTGTGTCCAATGGGTCTTACTCCCAGGAAAGTGTCTTTAGGATTGCAGCCATAGTCTCCAACATTGGTGTGCATTAGATCCGGTGGTTAATTAGATTTGAGTAAGTGTGGTGTTTTCATTATAAGTAGAGGATGCACGTTATATTTGATGGCACATTTGATGGCAGATTTGAGTAGATATGGTAGGTTGAACTGCTTTCACTGCTGCTGCACTCAGCTTGATTCTTTGCAGGTACAGAACAGAATATTCTATAGAATCTATTCTATATTGCAATATAGAATAGATTATATAGGATATAGATTGTAGTATAGCTTGAATGAGGATCCTTCCAATTCACGCAGGTGATCTCAGAGCCTTCCAAGTGCAGGGCAGTGGGGAAGGCCAGAAAGGGCTCAATCCAGAGCAAGTTCAGCCTGCTCTGCCCTAACTGCTTTCTCCTAACTATTCTGTATCCAGAGCAGAAAGTTATGCTGCATCCAGAGAGTCAGGAAGCCTGGGCTGCCCTAAGTGCTCCAGAGCATGCTAAGTAATTGACACATGGGGAGGACTTGCTCCTGAGGAAAAACCCTCAGATCACACTGAACCAGGAACAGCTGTGTTGCCTACAGTGATGACACGACTCTGCACATCACCCTGTGCGGAAGTCTGTGCATCACCCCTGGGATGCGTGCACCCCCTACCTGGACTGCGTCGTCGCCAAAGTTGGCGCCTGCGCAGTTGTTTCTGAAGCCAACTGTCTTCAAAAAGAGTACTGCACAGGCACCATCTCTGTCACTTGTGCAGTACTTTTATGAAGACTTTCAGCTTCAGAGGGGACTGTGCAGGCGTCAGAGTTGGTGCCTGTGCAATACTCTTTCTGAAGCCATTCAGCTGCTGCTCCGCCTCCTGAGTGAGGCCAAATGACCATGCAGAGGCGCAGACTTCCTCCGCTCTAAGGAAGTCTCCTCTGAAGCTGTTTGGCATGCTCAGTGTGTCTCTGTGGAGTGCACCTCAGCTGGCCATTCGGGCAAGCTCCAAGGATGAGTGGCAGCTTCTGTCTGCTGCTCTGCCTTGGAGCAGGGCTGAATGGGTGTGCTGATGCCTGGGGCCTGCCAAAGGACAGTCAAACTCCTCCGGCACATCACCCCATACGGAGCGCATCACCCAATGCAGCCCACACCAGCTGCACCAGTCTGGTGACGCCACTGGGTGCCTGCTTTATAAGGAGTCCCTGATGAGATGCCAGTACATCCTACAGTGAATAGAAGGGGCTTCTTGGAGTGGCCTGCTGTATCCTGAGGTTTGCGGGCAGCCGTAGTTTGTTCCATATCCTGAGGTTGAGAGGCAGGGGTTGCAGCTAGGCTGGCCAAGAACTCAGATTTTTGGTCAACACTGCCATTCTTACTCGGGTCTTATCATGGACCCCTATGGGTCTACTCATTACTATACCTGCTCCTGAGGTGGTATAACTCTGAGGGCTGGAAGAGGGCATTTCTGCCTTGAAACAGGCTCTGGATACAGAGTAACTGCTCTGCCCTACGCAATGCTCAACATGCCCTCAACTTGCCTCTCCTGAGCTGCTTAGGCTGCCCCAGTTAGGGCAGAACAGGTCCACCTCTCTTGGGACACCCTATCTTGCCTTGCTCTGCCCTAAGCCTTTTCCAGAGTAACTGGGGTGGAGCATCTTGCAGTTGCTCCACCCTAGTGATAGATAGGGAACCCAAGGGCTCTTTTGTGGACAGATTAGTTGCTCTGGATTGTGCTGTAAATGTAATGGCAATTATTTCTGTTTGCTTTCCCATCTATTTTAGGTTTGGCACAGCCACATTACATGTGACCGGTTCCTGGGACAAGTGGCGCTGACAGCCTCACCCAGCGAACCTAGAGAACCACAGACACTCCGTCTCCGGGGCAGGCGTGAAACGGAGGAGATGCCAGGTCACATAACCATCAAGGTCCTTTACAGTGATGACCTTGAGGAGCTATAAATACCAATGGCTGATAGACCCAGACAACGACGTTGTCACCTCGGAGCAAGGGACCTTGGGGACAGATTGCACATACGTGTGGCATGAGTCGCACACACCTTTCTTGGCACATTTCTGGACACCAAGATTTCAGAGATAGGAAGCAGTTATTCCATCCATATGCTTTTTCATATATATAATGCATATATATATATATATATATATTCCATACTCACGTCTCATTACCAAACAGTGATAGGGTCGAAGATCTGGGTACACCAAGTCAAAAAAACTAAAATCTTATACCCTAGAAACTGGCAGGACTAAGTTAACATCCAGGATAAAGGGTTGGCATTTATGGGACACAAAGTGCCATGAATATATGACACCCTAATCCAAATCATTGATCCCAAAAAATGTTCATTGAATGTACCAGACTAGGGTTGCCATAATTCTCTTCCATAAAATCAGGACAGGACCATCTGTTCCATTTGCCAGTATGTGAACATAATCCCCCCAAATCAGGATTGCCCCTATTTTTCCAGACATATGGCAACCCTACACCAGGCATCCAGTTGGCACAGATGCATTGACACTGGAAAGTTGGTAGGACTGGTCTGTGAATCCTTGAGGATATATAGGAGTGATCAAAATTTTGGCAGGACATCTGAGGTTCAACAGTATTTTGGTTTCTATATAATAGCTACACTATAATTCTTATTAGCAGCATTCCAATTAATTAATTAATTTTTCTTTGCATTAAATAACATAAACATCAAAACAGTGTCTACCTTTCACATATAGGAGGACTAATCCTATATGTGAAAGATCCTATAGGACTAATCTTATATGTGAAAGATCAGGATGTTCAATACAATGCTTGCAGTTCCTATTCCTTGGAAGCAAGGGGTACACTGTGACTATCCCTACAATTCAGAGTAACTACGGGAGCATGTAAGAGACATTTACGTTGACGTAGTTATGGCACCACCTAGTGAAAGCATATGGGAAATTCATATTGCAATCCAGAGTAAATTGTTCTTACATCGGAGCAAGGACTCCCTGTAGTTACTCTGGATTGCACCCTAATAGGATTTCTGTTGACTTCTGCCTACACAATGGGCTTTCAGGCCAGGGAGGGGTATAGGATTT
This sequence comes from Cryptoblepharus egeriae, assembly GCA_030015325.1. NCBI lineage: Eukaryota > Metazoa > Chordata > Lepidosauria > Squamata > Scincidae > Cryptoblepharus > Cryptoblepharus egeriae. The sequence continues at coordinate 18,700,540 of JAREYC010000016.1, read as the reverse complement.
GGAATATATGTGAGGTTCTCATCCTGACTTCTGGATAATGTATTGGATTTTAATGGATTTTATTGTTGGTGTTTTTATGAATGTTTTGTAAGCCGCCTTGAGTCCCTCCAGGAGAAAGGTGGAATATAAATAAAGTTTATTATTATAATTATGAAAGTTTATTATAAGAGCAAGTTCATTCAAATAAATACACTGAATAGAAATTAGCATTACTTTACTTCATATATTTGGTCATTGAAGCCTGAGGATTAACTCTATTTTTGACCTGATTCATTTGGAAGTGCTGGCCCCTTAGAACTTACCCTATACTTCTGCCGGACATCTGTTTGCCAGGCTGAGCTCAAGTTGTTTGTGTGCCAATTTAGTATGTATGGGAAACCTTCCCATATACGGGATGATGTATGGGATGTAAGATTACAGAAATCCCAGTTTTCTGAACAATCTGATTTCTTGTTTGGTTCTTGGCTCTTCCTGCACAAGCCTCTTTTATCACCTTTGAGCACAATCCTAACCATGTCTACTCGAAAGTAAGCCCCATTGTGTTCAATAAGTCTTACTCCCTTTAAAGTGCCTTTAGGATTGCAGCTCTAACCTGCCACATTGTGCACCATATTAGGGTACAAGTGCAGGTTGATCAGATGTCATAAATGATAAAGAGGACAGAGCCCCCCAAATGTAGGACACCCAAGAAAAATGTAGGACATGACGAAATAACACATCTGCCTAATAAAACATATATATAATCCTGCATAATCCTGAATAATCTTGCATTACTTTGGACCAGTCACTCCGTCTCAGCCGTATCTACCTCACAGGGTTGTTGTGAGGACAAAAAGGAGGAAAGGAAATATTTACACCATCCAGGGTGACCAGATGCCCAAACCTCAAAAGAAGGACAAGGTCTTGGATTCCTCACAGCCTGGCCTTTCCTGCGGACAATGGCATGTTTGCCTACTCATGAGTAAAGCAGAGATATTGTGCACTTTCACTTTCCCATAGAGCTCAATGCATATTTTATTTTTTTGTCCATAGCTTTTGATAGGATGGAGACATTTCAAAACCGATTTTTGCATTGGATTCTGCTCTTCAATACAAATCCAACGATATATGACATGATGGGACACTGCACAGTTCCAAAAGGAAGCCAAAATGGAGGACAGTGAAACCCTTTTGGAGGACACCCAGGCAGGAAGCAAATGGTCACCCTGAGCTCTTTGGAGGAAAGACAGCAAAAAATTTGAGAAATAAATGAAATCCTGGAATACCAGAATATTCCACCAGACCAGTATAGACCAGTATAGACCACCAGAGTAGTCAATGTAAACTAGACTGGGCTAGAAAGATCAACAATATGAATTTTCAGTCTCATTTTCAGTGTTGTTGCCAATTGGATCAGTAATAACGCCGCCCCAATAATCTCTCCAACACATGCCCGACTCACACACCAACAGGACGCAACTCTCCAGTACTGTATTTAGAATTTTTATTTGCAATACTTTAGGTCCAAGTTTCAAACTGCAATATTTTTTTTAAATTTTTTTTACACTCAAGACACAATCATGCACAATCCATAGTTCATTTTGTTTTCTATTGCTTCAACCACAATTGAAAATAACTTAATATTGGAAACAAAACCAAAAAAAACCTTGATTTATTTTTAATTTGCATTTAAAAAAAATGGATGCTGAGGTCAGAGAGATGAACCGATGATGCCGTCAGCTCATTTACAAAAGAAATAGCCTCATTTTCTTCTTTTTAAAAAAGTACCTTTTAATCCAAAGTTACAGAGAATTTCACTACACGTTTTTCTTTTTTTTTCTTTTCTTCTTTTTTTTTTTTAAAGAGATAACATGTTTGGGAAGGGGAAAAAGAGAGAGGAATGTACAGAAAATGGAAATGTAGGTCCTCCTCTGTCCAGTTTTGTATGGATAAACCAGACAACATGTTGACAACATGTTGTGTTACTCAGTCACTTTTGACAAGTGACACTGAGAAGTGCCAGAAAACCGCTTAAATGTTTATGGATCTCCTTATTCAGCTTGATAGCAGTCACAATTTCCAGGATCCAGGTAGGGATCCTCTAGGCAGGCTTCCAATATCCCTACCTGGTTGGGGACGCAATGGGTGCCACGCACACATATTTCCAGTTCAATCCGATCACATTGTGTTGTGCATGCCTCAAAATCTCACCAATCTCCTGTGCCACTTACAGCACAATCCAGAGTAACTACGGGACCTCTTATGTCGATGTAAGAGACATTTACGTCAACGTAGTTATGGCGCCACCTATGGGAAACCTATGGGAAATGCATAGAGCAATGCAGAGTAAATTTTTCTTCTGTCAACATAAGAGGTCGCATAATTACTCTGGATTGTGCTGTTACTCCTCTTATTCCACCAATCACTATTTTTTTAAAAGCTGCTCCAGGCACTCTCTGCTGGATCAGGGCCATTATTGGTTAACAGGCATATCAATAACCATGATTGAGTATTGAAATTATAGATTTTGCCCATAGTGAGCCCTTAATGAGATCCGCAGATCTGATTTCCTCCAGTCTTAGCCAAATCAACCATATACATCATGATATGATATACATATCAACCAAATCAAATATACATTTATTGATATATTATTATCTCTTCTAAAGTGTTGTGCTCAAGGCAATTATCTGTTCTAAAGTCTGTGCTGACTGCAGAGCCTCCTCCTTAAAACAGCAGTTGAAGGTTTAAGTTAACCTTACATCTTTATGGGATGTGGCATAATTAAGGTTGCGCACTGGCTGAGAGCACATCAAGGGACCAACCCAGTTGGGTTGACGTCTGGACGCTCAGTACTGGTGGCAGAGGAAGTACCGTATATACTCGAATCTAATACACCGTTGAATCTAATGTGCACCCTAATTTTAAAAGGCTTGAGATTTTAAAAAAATGTTTATATGTGCCATCAAATCTAATGTACACCTCAATTTTGGAGTTTAACTTTGCCTGGAAAAGGTGAGCAAGTATATATTGAGTAAATAGGGTGTTTAGTGCACCATTGGTGGGCCAACGGGGAATGCAATGGGGGAATCCTATATGCAAGGTTGTGTCGTCAGACCCTCAACAATGTAGTTGCAGCATTTCCCCCGATGCCTCCCTCTCAAGAAATAAAGGCTGCAATCCTATACACACTTTCCTGAGAGTAACTCCCATATTGATATATTAGAACAGAATGGGACTTACTTCTGAATAGACATGCTTAGGATTGCATCCAGACACAACTTAACAACTGAACAACAATGACAAAGGTGGACCAAAGGGAATAAATGTATCACACACAGCAGATTTCCTACACTGAAGTCATCCTGGTGCGCATCATGCTCCTTTCCAACATACAGACTTCCTCACGAAGGATAACACACATGTGCAGCATATCACAAAGGCATTGATGTGAGTGCTTAGGAAAGCCATCCATGGACCTCCAAATGCAACCAGAAGCATCTTCTGGTCATGTCCATGAGACTGTTGAGGGCGTTCGGACATGAGGTTGGCACCAGTGGTGGGATACAAATAAAATTAACAACAGGTTCTATGTCCCAATAACTTAAATTAACAACAAGTTCTATGTCCATAGAACAAAAAGTTCTATGTCCCATTAATAACTGGTTCTCAGATCCAGGCGCTCATTAGCAAAGGGTTCTATGGAACCTGTGAGAACCTCCTGAAGCCCACCACTGGTTGGCACCCAATCATGCCCAACCTATGGATTTCCAATCATTTCCAATCATGCCCAACCTATGGATGAGAAGGGGCCACTTCGATCCATGAAGATGATCTCTGGGGAGAAGTTCCCACATCAAAATGTAAGCTCTTGATGTTCACACGAACCTTCTTACTCACACACAAATGAATCCAAAATACGGACGCCACACTAACCACAGACCCTGGAAACCCTGGTGACCTGTGACCGATTAATCCTACCAAATTCTGTCTCCTGTGCTTATAGTGTCTGCTTGAAGTTTGCTTCTCCTTCAGCAAACTCATCATCTATTTGAGCTCCCATCAATTCCCATTGATGGAATCTGCAAAAAAAGTGGCTGTTCTTTGGTTCTTTGGACCAAAACCCAACAGCAATTTTTTCCCCCCCATAAAAGTGTCCTTTAGCTTTTCCCCCATTAAATACTAGAACTTAATGATCAAACTTCACAGCCTTGGTAGCTGACACTAAACATGGCCGAGATCCCTATGCTGGTCTCCAATATTAAATGCATGAGCTCCATATAGCTGTATTTAAAGGTGAAATCCTAAATAAATTTCCTGCACTGGCATAGCTGTGCCAATGGGGCATGTGTGGTTGGGGGGCAGTTGTGGACACCTAGTGAAGGTATGACAATTTTTGTTCGTAGAAGATGTATTGCCCTTACCTCAAAGCTGGAAAGTTGGTTAGGATTATGCCCCAAGTTATTTGCCCCAAAACAGCAGATAACATCAGAAATTACAATTATTTACAAGCTCCTCGTTTACAAGATAGTCTTCCATAGCTAGAAAAATCCTAATAACAGGTAGTAACTGTTTGAAGATGGACGGATGCAAGCTAGTGGTTCACCTCCTTAAAAAACAGGAATGTTTGTGGGTGCACTCCTAACCGATTTAAGCTGGCACAACTCCTCAGTTCCCCATTCCTGTGGTGGAGCGGGGCAGCGGGCGCATGTATGTGCTCTGGCCTAACCCCCAAGGAGTGGCACATAAATGCCATACAGCCAGTGGCATACCATTTTTATTGCACAAGGTGTCTCATGCCATGGGTGCATATGTGCCTATGAGTGCAAGTGTGCCCCCCACCTAGCACTTCCCCCCCAGCACCCTTCTTGCCCCAGCTGGCTGAGACGGGTGCATGTGCAGCTCCAGCTCAGTGCATGTGTACTGAGATGCGCACATTCTCTTCACGGCTGGCCAGAGAAACCCTCTGGCTGGCTGTGAAAGAGGCATGCACGGCTGCAGGTGAGCCACACTTCACAGCTGGCCAGAGGGATTTTTGGCTGCCTGTGAAGAGCCCATGTGCATGATGATGTCATGCGTAACATGGGCACATGGTGTCATCGGTATGCTCCTGCATGCAGCACTTATGTGACACCCCTGAGCCAGCATGGGATTTGTGCTGGGATTTATGCCAGCCTAACTGGGAGTTAGGATTGCAGCTAGGGTTGCCATATGACCCAGAAAATCAGAATAGTCCTAGTCTTTGGGGATTGAGGCAGGTTTAACAGGGGGTCCTGTCCTGATTTTCTGGAAGAGAATTATGGCAACCCTATATCTTGGAGATAGAAGATGGCTAGGAGCAAAGTTCTTAAAGAGCCCCAATTTTGGGGAGAAAATAAATAAATGCTTGAGATCTGCTGTTGATGAGGAGATCTGGCCAAATAGTCGTCCACGACAGAAAACAAACACGGACATATTTACAAAGATGGAGATGCAAACAGGATAAGGCATTCCCAACATCACAACTCACATGAGCACTGCAAGATCTGGCAATATAGCGAGCCTTAATACATCATTCGTGCCTTTTCCTCTTCAACAAATAATCTAGATTGTGCTTCTTTGAGTGACAGTGAGAGTTACCGTTAGACCAGAGCACTTCCTTGGTGAGGTCTCAGCGATGCCAACATGGGCGGTAGCAGCAATGGCAGCGGCCAGGGGTCATGTGCCAGAGCATAGCAGCATGGAAATTGAGCCTGAGCCTAACGGAGTCCTAAATGATGCAAAACACCCTACGTGGCATGGCACAAATGATGCCCACCACAAAACTTCCAGCATCCCCACCTCTCCCTTCAATACCCTACAATCCAGAGTAATTACAGGAGCACATAAGAGACATTATATGCACCCGTAGTTACTGCACCACCTAGTGAAAACCTATGGGAAATTCATATTGCAATCCAGAGTACATTGTTCTATACCAGAGCAAGGACTCCCCGTAGTTACTCTGGATTGAGCCCATAATCTTGGACCAGTTTCTCTTGACCAAACAGCCAGGATTGACCTGCTTCCCTATCTTTTCCATTGGATCCTGTTAGAAAAATAGATCCACCAACAAGAGTTGCCAGCGAACTGCGGAAAAACAGCCCTACCTGCTCCTCTGCCAGGAAGCCAACCTGATGTACAGAAGTCAGCCATAGGATTTGCACAGTAGGGAGATAAACTGGAGCCAAAGATTTTCTAAGTGTGTGCTGGTGGCAAAGCGCATCCCACATTACGACAAGTTTTGCAACCAACAAGCGCAATTGCACAGTTATGAAAGGTTGCTCATCCTTTTGATCGTCAGTTTTTCTGTGGAAGCCCTTTAATGCATGGGAAGCATCCTATTGCATCCTATAATGACACTATAATGACAAGGAACAACATTCACCCTCCTGGACCAAGTTCGTCAAAGGAGAATCCGTTCCTCTGGGTTGCGCCACTGATGACCATGCCTGGTTATCACGGCCTTAACCTGCTATTCTGAAATCAAATGGACTCTTTTTGAAGTACATGCATTTGAGATTGGCCCTACAATCCAGAGTAACTATGGGAGCACGTAAGAGACATTAGGAGCACCCGTAGTTACGGCACCACCTGGTGAAAACCTATGGGAAATTCATATTGCAATCCAGAGTAAATTGTTCTTACACTGGAGCAAGGACTCCCCATAGTTACTCTGGATTGCGCCCTGGGTTGAAAAATTCTTAAAACTCGGTACCATGAATTGAGTTGCACTGAAAGAGAGCATATCCTAACCAATGTAGGCCAGCACAACTCACCCATATCCCCATTCCCGTAGTGGCATGCTGATGCTGGCGCATATCTGTGCATTGGCCTAACTCCCCAGGAGTGGCACAGAAGTGCCTTATGGCACTTTTCTGACACCCCCAAGCCAGAACAGGACTTGTGCTGGGATTTGCACCAGCCTAAGCAGGGGTTAGGATAGTGCGGTCACAGAGAACCTCTAAAGAAGAAGCACTGAATCCTTCACCTCCAGTCTAATGGTAAAGAAATCCAGTATGGATTTCCAGTAAGGAAAAGGAAAATAAATTCCAACACTGTGGCAATCCCAACAGCCCAGTATCGAAATAAACATGGAAGTGATTGAACATTTTAATGAACAGATTTAACGTTGGATATTTCACAATCCCCCATATGGATCCAATGTATAGATCCAATGTGTGGATCCAACATTGGATGGTCCACAATCATCCATATGATTGGTGATAAAAAAGAAACAGAAAAATAAGGAGAGAAGGCTGTGCTATACATTAACTCTCCATTCTATGGCTAAATGTATGCATTATGTACCTCTCAGGTAGTGGACCTCTGACTCTACCTAGTTCCTGACAATGCTGGATTATCAGAATTTTATTAGAATTCTGGAGAGGGGAGTGGGCATTGGGCAGACCCAATCCTAAACATGTCTTCTCAGAAGTAACTGCCATTATAGTCCATGGGCTTACTCACAGGAAAGTGTGGATCGGATTGTAGCCTGAGTCTATCACCATCTTTTTTGTGGTCCATTTGCTCAGGTGGTACCATTTTGTTTCATTTAGTTTGGGGAGGAAAAAATCTCACCAACACAAAATCACCAACACTCATGAAATCATCATCATCATCATCATCATCATCATCATCATCATCATCATCATCATCATCATTAGGCTGCTCAGGAATGTAACGCTATTGGTATTTCAAGGCATAACCCCTTCCAAAGAGGATGTTGCTATTTTGATCTGTTCCTTGGTTTATTATTATTGTTGTTGCTTTTTTTGGTTAAATAAAGCAAGAATCTTCGCCATGTTGCTCCTCGTCGCACAAATGAACAGACGGGTAATTAGCGAGCGGCTTGGTTTCTCCCCAACAGATGGAACATTAGAGGACTTTGCTTCATTTCCAAAGCCAAAAAGAAAAGTCACAAAGGGGGGGAGCTGGTTGGATTGTCCAGGTTGAGTGCGCGGACCATTCATGCGGCACAACCAGTGCGCTAGTAATGGCCAAAAGAGCAACGTACCTTGTGGTCCTGGTTCTGTTCACTTTAGACATAAATAAAGGAATCTGAGAGGGAGAAGAAGACACGTGATGGGTTTCTGTTCTTGGAGGGAGCCGAGGATCTCAGCCTCCCTCCTCCACTGACCGTGACGGTGTCGATGGCTCACCCGTCCTGCGGCACAAGAATCTGAGTTCAACAGAGTTTTTGTTCAGTCCTGCCGCAAAGGAGTGAGCATGTGCTACTCGAAGCATTAGCGACTGCTGTTTTTTATCGCCTCCTTTGCCGCGATGATCAACGGAGTCAGGCTGGAGAGCGGCTTTGCCAATTTTAAAAATGGATGCTAAGAAAAAGAAAGGTGGACACAGTTATTGATATGGATTGGGAGGCAAGGGGATCTTTCTCATGGACCCTCGGAGGGTGTGATGCGCTTGGCAGCACTTTAAAAATAACCACAAGATCCATTCCATGAGTCCATGCATGGCCCTCTGGAGGTTGCATGTGGTCTCCGGGCCTGATCAGAAGCCTCCAGAAGTGCCATCAAACCACAAGTGCCTTCTATTTGCATCCGGAATACTTCCAGAGGTGCAAGGAGGTTACATGTGGGTTGCCACATATCTTGGATGTGAAATACTTCTGGCCACATCCACATCCAGCTGTCCTCTGCGGCTCCCCAACTGCAGGCTTGGCATCTGTGGACATTCAGATCCACAGATGTCACGTGCACTGATAAGGAAGGCACACTGTGTCATAGTTTCACACAATGTCAGTAACGTATGCACTATAAGTGGTGCATGTGGAAAAAGCAGAAGACACATGGGACAGTTCTAGGTTCACAACGCCTTCATTGTTCACGTTGCTCATCATTGCCTTCATCATTCACCCATCGTACACATTACCTTCACCACTGCCTTCATCATTCACCCACTGTTCACATTACCTTCACCATTGCCTTCATCGTTCACATTGTCTTCATCATTCACCCATTCTAATTCATTGCAGTCCTTCAAGAGGAGACATTACAGGAGATGGGTACCCCTTCAACCCTGGCCATGTTACCTGCAACAGCTCCTTAGCAGACCCTCGTCTGTCCACGTCCATCTCCAGACAGCGGTTTAGAAAGTCTCGGAAAACAGCAGAGAGTCTCTCAGGGTTTTGAAGTTCCGGCGTACCATTTGTAGCTATCAAATACAAGGCCTATAAAAATACAAAAATAAAGTACTAAAATAACTATCTCATTTTTTGTAATGTTTAAAAATTTTTATAATGTATAAAATTTAAATGTCTGCAGGGCTCAATTTTCTGCAGGATTCAGAAACAATGAGAAGTTTTATTTTCAATTATTATAGCAAAGGAGTTGAAACAAAATCCATCAGCATCATTCCAAAATTCAAAATTCTTCCTGGAATTTAAGGGTCAAAGAGAGAGTGAAGCTGATGCATTCCTTTCACCCTTAATACAGATGTTCCTGCCCGATAGATATTATTATTACCGTATTTATTTGAATTTAATGCTCACCTTTTTCAGATTTAAAAGAATCAGGGTGCTTATTAGATTCGATGGCACATTTTATTCAGGTAAATACGGTATTTTGATTATACGTATAGGATACAATCTATACACATGTGCATTGATTCAATGGCACATTAGACTTGAGTAAATACGGTATTTTGATTATAAGTTTTGATATTTTGATATTTTGATTATAAGTATGGTTCAGTATTAATTTTAACAGTTTACTATATCATAATAAAAATGTAACAAAATCCAAAATCGTATAAAGTAGTGCAATTAGGAAAATTTTTTTTACCTAATTAAACCCATTGTGTTATATATATATATATATATATATATATATATATATATATATATATATATATATATATATATACTTTTCATATATATGAAAAGTCACTGACTGATTGACTCACTCACTCACTCACTGACAATTATAAAAAAATATTCAAGCATTCAGATATTAAAATATTAAAACACCATATTAATGTCATGAATAGTCCACCGGATGCCGAAAGGAAAGCATCAGAGTTACCCTGAGAGGATTTTCATTAAGATAAGGAGGTTCTCCTTCCACCATTTCTATTGCCATGATCCCTAAAGACCAAATGTCGACCTTGGGGCCATAAGCTTTCCTGGTCACCACTTCGGGGGCCATCCAGTACGGGGTGCCCACCATCGTGCTCCGTTTACTCTGTTCAGGAGTGATCTGGGCACAGAAAAGCCAAAATCAGCTGCGGGGAAGGAAAACACAAAGATTGGCAGAAGAAGATGAGTGTGATCTAAGCCTCAGAAGATGTAAGCAACAGAAACAGGAATAGTGGTGTCACTGGGGTTTGCATCACTCGGTGCGCAACACCGCTATAACAGACCACCCATGTGGTGGGTGGAGCAACTCACTAGTTAGCGGGTGTGATGATGTACCATTCTCCCAACCCCATAGGTTTTTGGCTACAACTTTTTTGGGTCAGGAAAGTTAATTTGGGTCAGATTAAATCTTGTGTTGGGCCAGATGCAGACCTTGGGCCATAGATTGGAGATCCCAGAGTTAGGGCTCAATCCAGAGTAACTACGGGGAGTCCTTGCTCCAGTGTAAGAACAATTTACTCTGGATTCCAATATGAATTTCCCATAGGTTTTCACTAGATGGTGCCGTAACTACAGGTACATGTAATGTCTCTTATGTGCACCCATAGTTACTCTGGATTGTTGAAGAGCACATCGGGCTCAGAGTCATCCATGGCTGAAAAAGAGTTCAAAACTGGGCTGGTTTCCTCCCATCATCCAACAACAAGGTCTGTTTTAGGAATTGCCAAGTCTGCTTGGACCACTTTGGGAATTTAGGTAACCCCCAACCCTTTTTTGGTGATGGAAACCAAAACCAACTTGTTTTTGGTGATGGAAACAAGCAGAGAATACCTACTGAGTTTGACAGATCCGTCCATCCCGAGAAGAATGTTGTCGCTCTTGATATCTCTGTGGATCACTTGGTTTGAGTGCAAGAAATCTAGAGCTTGTAGGCACTGATTGATACAAAAAAGAAAAATAACCAGTAATGGAGTTTGTTTTTAAAGAGCATAGTTCAAAGAAAGAGCAATAGACTGACCGCACTGAGCATGGAGGAGCATTCCAGAATGTTTTCAGACCCACATGGGCTGTGAGTCATGGGTATCGATGGTGAGCACAAGCTGTTTCTTCCCTGCTCCACCATCACTAAATTGAAAACTTTCTCAATGGAAATCACATTTATTTTACAATTTTTCTGGAGCACTAATTAGGATAGGTTCGGGCAGTGGTAACTCCCATTATAGTCAAAGGGGCTTACTCCCAGGAAAGTGTGTTTAGGGACAATGTCTGATTTAGTGGCTTCTGCTGGTGTTCTTCTGTATTTTAGACTGTGAGCGCTTTGGGGACAGGGACCCATTAGCCATTAATTTTTTTTTCAATTTTCTTTATAATCTATTTTTTGAACCTTTTAGTTGAAAACCAGTATATAAATAGTGTAAACAGACAGACAGACAGATGCATATCTATCCATATATATGTATATTTACTGTACATACATATACATATACATATAGGCAGGCAGGCAGGCAGGCAGGCAGGCAGGCAGGCAGACAGACAGACAGACAGACGGTTAGATGGATGGATGGATAGATGGATGGATGGATGGAAAAATTATATTGTTTATTATAATATATGGAGTAAAATGGTGGTGAATGCATGATGGAGCAAATTCTGGGCAGTGATGGCAAACGCTACCAGGAGGTTCTGGAATGGAGCCCATGTGCATGCCTTTATTTCAAAGGATGCCTTTGATGCCATCCCAAAGCAGGCCTTTATTTCAGGGGGATTTCCTCTAAACACAGAAGAGCTACTGTATTTACTCAAATGTAAAACTCACCTTGTCAGCCAAATTCAATCTCCAGAATCAGGGTACACATGAGATTCGATGTTTAATTTGATTTGAGTATATCCAGTATTTGATTAAAAGTATAGGGTGTGCATTAGATTCAATGACTCATTAGATTTGTGTAAATACAGTGCTTTGCATACATTTAAGAAAGATCCCCCATCCTTCAACCACCACACAGCAAGTACACCCAAGTTAAGGTTGCCATACTTCTCTTCCACAAAACCATGGCAGGACCCTCTGTCCCATTTGCCAGTATGTGAACACAATCCCTAAACATCGGGATTGTCCCTGATTTTCGGGACGTATGGCAACCCTAAGCCAAAAGTCAGCAGACCACATAGAAGGAGAACATTCCTCTGAGTTTGTAGGCTTCAGAACTTCATTGTAGTAGATCATCTTACCTCCCTACAGACAGCGGCTATCTGCCCTTCATCCATGCACGTTTCTGTAACAACATCCGTCAATGAACCCCCTGCTAAATATTCCATGACGACCCAAAGTTCATCTCCTACAAGGTAACTGCAATGATAAAGTTAAAAAAGAAAAAAAGTTAATAATCCATTGCTATGAGATCCTTCATCAGATCCTACATCAGATCCTTCATCAGATCTCAGATCCTACATCAATAACAGTTCATGCTCTGGTACATGTCTCTCCCCCCCCCCCCCCAGCATGCTGTTTCACTGTGCAATTCATCTGAACCATGCTTCTATGTACAGCCATCCCCCACTTAATGTACAGGTTAGAAACCAGCACACCGTCCAAAAGTGAAAACGGTTGAAAAGTGGAACCTCATCTTTTTTTGTTTATAAATGTTACTTCCAATGTTTTCTTAACTATTAAATTACAAATTGTGCTTTTATCTTGCAAATTCCTACTGCCAAGCAAGGATTTTTGCAATTGGATTCTCATTAACTCTTTTGGGAACAGGAGTAGACTAGGAGGTACATGGAGGAAGGCAATTTTGGCCTTTAGAACCGGAGAGAGAGGTTGAAAGAGCAGAACATGTGTTGAATGAATGAGTTCTGGGTATAATTGAAAGAGGAGATTGTCAGAAAACAAAAAGCAAGAGATGCCTGTATTGGGGGATAATTCAGACAAGCTACAGTGAGGAATTGCCCAAAATATTGGCATATCTGCAAGAGAGGGGTCCATTCATGCATTCCATGCTTCTTCCCCACAAGATTAAATACGGCCCTCTCATCTCGAAATTCATTTATCCCTTTATTGCCAAAACCATCCCAGGGCCAGTGGCATAGCTAGTGGGGGTGCAAAGCGTTACCCTTTTCAGGGAGTCTCACTGCAGTGTGCAATTGGTCTTTCAAAGCCATTCAGGGCAGGGAAGCAAACCTTGCCATGAATGGCTCCAAACCAGAGAGGCCACTTGCACACCATGGTGTGGCTCCCTGCAAAAAGTAGTGCTTTGGTGGCACAAGCGGTTAAGATGCTGTGCTTGTTAACCAGCAGGCCAGGGTTCAAGACCCAGGTCGGCCCCACAAGACAGGGTGAGCTCCTGTCCTTAGGCCAGCTCTGCGACCCCAGCTGGATCCAATTGTATCAGCTCTGCCTTCCCATTGGACAAATTCAGTGGCGTGGAGCTTTGCAGCTTGGATTTGCAGCAGTGGATTTGCAGCTTGGGTAACAGCCTATCCTGCATAACAATCCAACCCAGGCTTTCGTGCTTCGCATGCAGCATATGCAGCGCTGAGCATGATACCATAGTCTTCCAAGACTGACGGAGGCCTGCACCACCTCTAGCTATTCCACTGCCCAGGGCGCTCTTCTGACTTACCTATCTAAATAGTTGACAATGTTGGGATTCTTATTTTCCCTCATGACTAGGATTTCATTGATTATTAATTCCTTTTTGGGTTGCTGCTGGAGATTCATTTGTTTTATTGCCACCTAAAAAGAGAGTTCCATGACACTCAGCTGTTAAAATCATCATCAACAACAACAACAACAACATCAACATCCTCATTCTCAACATCATCAGCAACATCATCTTCACCACCCCAAACAAAATCATCCTCATCTTTATCCTCATCCTCCTCATCCTCATCTTCAAAATCCTCATCATCAACATCCTCATTCTCATTCTCAACATCATCATCATCACCACAAATCTCATCATCCTTATCCTCATCCTTGTCGTTATCATCATCATCCCTATCCTTCCCATCATCAACATCCTCATCATCATCATCAACATCCTCATCAGCATTATTCTGCCAGCAGCAGAAGGGAATACTGATTCAAATGGTGTGCAAGGTGTAGCAGGACAGGAAGGGGGCAGATTCAATGGAGGAGGCCTCTTCTGTATCGTATCCACCCTTCTGGGTCAGGAGTCTCTTAGGATTGCACCAACTAATGCTGCAATCCTATCCTCACTTTTCTGGAAGTAAGCCGCATAAACTACAATGGGACTTGGTCCTGAGTAGACATGCTTAAGATTGGGCTCTAAATAGCTGGTCCAGATTCAAGAAGATCCATTAAGCAGGCTGGGGATTAACATGGGGTAAGGGGAGAGTATCCCTGTACCTGGAATCAATCTCTAGATTTCTCCTTACCTGTGCTGAGGTCATGTGGCCTCAGTGAGCTAGCAAAGGTTAGGATCTGACTGTGACATTAATGTGTCTAGATTGTGTCCTCATCTTCCTCTCTTAGAAAATCCTGACCTTTATAGAAGACTTCTCAATAATTGTGAGGAAAGCATGAACATTAAGGTGACAACTCAAAATTAGCACAAGTAGGGGAAGTTCAAAGGCTTTCCTTAATTTCTGCTCTGACCAATCGTGGCATGGGTCACACTTCGGTCAATGTGCAGAACGGTGCGCGGTCTGACACCAGCAACCTCTAATAGGACAGACCTTTGACCTTAAGTTTGATTTTTCTTCGTCTTAATGATGACCTCCGTGTTGGCTAAATATAATCCTATAAACTTTGGAAAGCAAAGGTTTTGTCCAAATGTATAGAATTAATCGGGCAAAATCCAAACTATGGGGAGTCCTTGCTCTGGTGTAAGAACAATGTACTCTGATTTCCAATATGAATTTCCCATAGGTTTTCACTAGGTGGTGAAGTAACTACGGGTGCATGTAAAGTTTCTTACATGCTCCCGTAGTTACTCTGGATTTGGGGTTTAATGTCTCTGGAAGTACTTGGAGGGGAAACTCAAAGATGAGACCACCCAACCCTTTAAAAGGGAGGTGAGAGTGACTCACCAACATCTGGCCAACACCTGGATTTTCACATCTTCTACTCTAAGAAATCAGCATGAAGGGTCACGCCAGGTGCCATAGAGATGCAGGGTCATAAGCAGTGCTGTTGACTGACTGGTTGTCACACTAGCACATCAAGGGGTATCTTCATGATCCCTATGCGATGACTACCATAATCATTATTCTGACATTATCAATGCAAAACAGAACTAATAAACCTCCTACGACTACTTTTTTCTGAATTATTGTATTTACTCAAATACAGAGTGACCATATGACCAGAAAAGCCCGGATTTGTCCAGATTTTTAGCCTCCTGTCTGGGTGTCCTACATTTTGGCTTCATTGTCCTACATAGAATCATAGAATCATAGAGTTGGAAGGGACCTAGTAGGTCATCTGTTCCAACCCCCTGCCTGCAGCAGGAAATCCCCCTAGAGCATCCCCAACAGGTGCTCATCGAGCCTCTGCTTAAAGATCCCTAATGAGGGAGAGTCCACCACCTCCCTTGGCAATCTCTTCCACTGCCGAACTGCCCGAACTGTCAGGAATTTTTTTTGCTTTGGCTTTTTGAAACTTTGCAATAGTGCGCAGGACCCCATCATGCTATATGTCGTTGGATTCATAGTGAAGAGCAGAATCCAATGCAAAAGTCAGTTTGGAGATATCTCCTTCCTATCAAAAGTTATGGTAAAAAAACCCAAAAAACAAAAACAAAAAATACACTTCTTGGCAATTTTTAAGCGGGTAGGAATTTTGGGCCTGGGATTCAGGAATTTTGACTCTGGGGTTCAGGAATTTTGGCCCTGGAGTTCAGAATTAATCTGGTCACCCTGCTCAAATCTAACGCTCACCCTTTTCAGCTGAATTTAGTCTCCAAAATCTGGGTGTGCATTCGATGGTAATTAGAGTAAATGTGGTATTTTGATTTTGAGTATAGGGTGCGCATTAGACTTGAGGGCACAATAGATTCAAGTAAATACAGTATTTCCTCTTCTTTTTCATCATCATCATCCAAAAAATTATACTACTCAACAGGAAAGAACAGGACAGCTCATTTACTCCGAGACACAGAAAGAAATATATCTGGTTTATCGATTGATTCAGGGTGCAATCCTAACCAATTTAGGGTAGCCCAGTTCCCCATTCCTACGGTGCTGTGGGGAGGCCAGCACATGTCTGTACACTGGCCTCACCCCCAAGGAGTGGTGCAGAAGTGCCTTACTGGCACTATTGCATCACCCCCAGGTCAGCACGGAATATGTGCTGGGACTTATGCCGGTCTCTCAGGGTTTGTATTGCAGCCACAGTGACTTTTGACCAGTGTGCTAAGGCACATTGGAGTGCCACAAACAGTGCACAGGTTTGTCACAGGAATTTGGATCGCAGCTGTTGAAAATGGCTGCAAATATTATTTCCAGGTTCAATGACTTAGGGCAAAATCCAGAGTAACTACGGAGAATCCTTGCTCCGGTGTAAGAACAACTTACTCTGGATTCCAATATGAATTTCCCATAGGTTTTCACTAAGTAGTGCAGTAACTACGGATACACGTAAAGTCTCTTACCTGCTCCCGTAATTACTCTGGATTTGGGGGTTAGTTTCTAGAGCAACTGTCTGCATGCAATGGAGAACTTTTGGTGAAAACTCTGGTGAACTTTTTCACCAAAACTTTGGTGAAGTTTTCACTTTTGGTGAAAAGTTGGGCGAAAAGGTTGAAGAAAATAGACTATAATTCCTTTTTCTACCAGAATTCCTTTTTATACCAGAATATATACCAGAATTCCTTTTAAAAAATATTGCACTTACTTCCTGGCCCGTAGCAATGTCTATCGCTGTGTAAACTGTACCCGATGCCCTAAGAGGAAAAAAATGGCAACTAAGATACAAAACTATTCACACACTTCCACAAATTTTCAGCCTTATTCAAAGTGATTGAAAAGTCTAGCGCAATGATTTTCAACCTGTATGCTGTGGCACATTGGTGTGCCACGGATAGTCCTCAGGTGTGCTGCAGGAATTTGGGGATTGACATTCATTAATAGGAAAATTGGGGATTTGAACGAGTCTGGTGTGCCTTGTCGATGGTAAAAATAACTGATGACAATTTCAGTGTCTTGTTAAGTGTGCCTTGAGATAAAAAAGGTTGAAAATCACTGCTCTAGCGGTTTTGGTCTGTCTTGGGGCAGCTGCGATGCACCCGTTTCATATGCCAACCATCCAAGTCATCGAAGCTATCTTTGCTGTAAACTGGGACACATTGACACTCTCTGGCCATGGCCAGTGATGATATATGAGAAGTTTAGCCCTCCAGCCCTTCCCCTGGAAATACTTACCCTTGACCAATTTTTTCAAACCGTGTATATTTCTTCTTTGGGTCTCCAACACTCACGATGCTTCCTGGAACAATCAAGGAAAATAGAGCCACTTTAAAACATGATGCCCTGAAGGGAATGATGACCAAGAATTAAAAAATGGGAAAATGTGGTTGGTTCGGGGGTGCCATGCAATTGCCTGTTATCAGGCAACCCAGTGGATCAAGTGGTTAAGACACTGTGCCCATTAACCAGCAGGCCAGGTTCGAGACCCGGATCCCCACAAGACGAGGATTTCCTGCTACAGGCAGGGGGTTGGACTAGATGATCCACTGGGTCTCTTCCAACTCTATGAAATAAGAAAAAAATCAATAGTTTTTTAGATTAGTTTTTAGAATCAATAGTTTTTTAGAAAAAAAAATCATAGTCATCAATATGTGACTATGGGCACAATCCAGAGTAACTACAGGAGCACGTAAGAGACATTACATGCACCTGTAGTTACTGCACCACCTAGTGAAAACCTATGGGAAATTCATATTGCAATCCAGAGTAACTTGTTCTTACTCTGGAGCAAGGACTCCCTATAGTTACTCTGGATTTCACCCTAAATAGTCGATACTTGCCATCAAAATGGGTTATGGATAATTCTGGAAATAATTTTTGGGAATAAACTTATTTGGGATCCTGGAAAGGATCGATTCCCTATTCAGATCATGTAATATGTCTGATGCTGCCCTCTGTCAGTGACTCCTTTCAATGAGATGTGTTGGTATAAGTCCTGTATAGGGAGAATGTTGCTAAGAAATTAATTCACAATAAGACCCTAAGGCGGCAGAGTAAATGAAAAAATATAACCAAAGCGTTTGTTGTTTTACTGTTTGTAAGTTGTAAGCATGTAATCATAAACTGAAATGCAATAACTGTTTAATATATTTCTGGCATAGCTTTTTTAAAACAGTACATCCTGCAGCAGCCAGAAGTATTAAGCAATAAAGTCTCCTGGGTGATCTTAGGTTGGTCGCTATCTCTCAGCTTCATCTACTTTACAGGGTTGTTGTGAGGGCTAGCTATTTATTTATATTTGTCCTAAAGTTTGATTTTCCTTCGTTTTAATGATGACCTCCGTGTTGGCTAAATATAATCCTACGTCTTTACCATGGATCATGGATCAAAATATATATGAAAAAGCATAATATTTTTTAAAAAACTGAGCCAAATCAGGGAACTGCAATGGACACGCATAGTGCTTTGGGAGGAACTGGTACATTAGAAGAAGAAGAAGAAGAAGAAGAAGAAGAAGAAGAAGAAGAAGAAGAAGAATGCCAAGATCGAAGGAAAAGTGGATCAGGATAAGACCTGGTTGTGGCTCATGAGTAGAACCCTGAAGAAGGAGACGGAAGGCCTGAGACTTGCTGCCTAAGAACAGGCAATGAGGACAAATTCCATCCAGGTCAGAATTGAAAAGTCAGCCCATGACCCCAAATGCTGGCTCTGCAAAGAAGTGGATGAAACCATCGACCACATTCTAAGTGGCTGCAAGAAGATTGCGCAGACTGACTACAAACTGAGGCACAATCTGTTGCTCGGATGATCTACTGGAATCTACGGCAAAAGTATCATCTGCCAGTGGCAAAAAACTGGTGGGACCACAAGCCTGAAAAAGCGGTTGCAAATGAGCAGGTCAAGCTTCTGTGGGACTTCAGGATACAGATGGACAAGGTCTTGGAACACAAGACTCCAGATGTCACCATCATAGGAAGCAGTCAGGTGTGGCTTGTTGACATCGCCATACCAGGTGACAGCAGAATTGAGGAGAAAGAACTGGAAAAGATCTCCCACTACCAAGACCGAAGAATCGAATGACAGCGGATCTGGTGCAAGCCAGTGCAGGTGGTTCCAGTGGTAATTGGCACACTGGGTGCAACCAGTGGTAATTGGCATACTGGGTAATTGGCACACTGGGTGCACACTGGGTGCAAAGACCTTGGCAGGCACCTGAAAACTCTTGGCATTGACAAAATATCACTCTGCCAACTGCAGAAAGCCGCACTTCTGGGATCAGCACGAATTATACGCCGCTACATCACACAGTCCTAGACTCTTGGGAAGGGTCCGACTGGTGATGTGAATGAAACCAGCACAAAATTGTTCGCTGTGTATTTATGTTTGATTTTCAATAAAATAATAATAATATACCAACATTGTATTTACTTGAATCTAATGCTCACCCTTTTCAGCCAAATTCAGTCTCCAAAATCAGGCTGCGCATTAGATTGGATGGTTAACTTATTTTGATTATAAGTGCAGGGTGCGCATTAGAGTAAATGGCACATTAGATTAATGTAAATACAGTATATTTTATTTATATCCCACCTTTTCCCCGGGGAACTCAATATGATGTGCACGTGGGCCAAATCAGGCTCTGTTGTGGATCTGGGCATTTTGATGTAACCAATTTCAGAGATAAATTAAAGGAGCTCAAAAATAAGCGAAGCTGGACGACATCTCTCTAAATCAACTCCGACAAAAGTAAGATGGCTCTCCTGGGTTTTAAACGGCAGGCATTCTTAATTAATTCTTAATTCTTCCCATAATTAGCCTGCAGGCGTAGCAAAAAAAAAATGTGACAGACCATGTTTCAAGCAGTTTATTAAAAATCCAATAGATTTTCAATCTCCGTCTCAAAAAGTTGCTCAAGGCAACTCTTCGGACACCCTGGCCATGTGTAGATTGCATTTTCAAGAGAGAAAGAGAAGGAAGAAAATAAGGTAGAAAACGGGGCAATAAAGGCTGAGTGTCACTGACAATATTGGACAATATGTGTCTAGAGATCTGCATTCATCGGATCAGGACCATTTTAGTAGTATTTTGGCCTGTCTTTTTGGCCTGTACTTCAAAATGTACTGAGACTGGAAGCACAATCCCAACCATGCCTCCTCAAAAGGAAGCCCTATTGTGATCAATGGGCCTTACTCCCAGGAAAGTGTCTTTAGGATTGCAGCCACAGAGTCTTAGAATCTTAGAGTTGGAAAGGAGCTAATAGGTCATCTGGACCAGCGTTTCTCAAAGTGGGGGTCAGGACCCCTTTGGGGGTCGCCTAGAGCTTTCCTGGGGGTTGCCTAAAGACCCCTGTGCAGGGGGCTGTGTGCACACTGGGGCTGACTGACAGCCTCAGGGCCCAATCCTATGCATGCCTACTCTGAAATAAATCCCATTATAGTCAGGGGGCCTTTATTCCCATGTAAATGTGGATAGGATTGCAGCCTCAGGGCCCAATCCTATGCATGCCTACTCTGAAATAAATCCCATTATAGTCAGGGGGCCTTTACTCCCATGTAAATGTGGATAGGATTGCAGCCTCGGGGCCCAATCCTATGCATGCCTATTCTGAAATAAATCCCATTATAGTCAGGGGGCCTTTACTCCCATGTAAATGTGGATAGGATTGCAGCCTCAGGGCCCAATCCTATGCATGCCTACTCTGAAATAAATCCCATTGTGTTCAATGTGTGCATAGAACACACATTTCATTTGTAGCAATGAAAATACATCCTGCATATCTGATATTTACATTACGATTCATAACAGTAGCAAAATTACAGTTATAAAGTAGCAACAAAAATAATTTTATGGTTGGGGGTCCCCACAACATGAGGAACTTATAAAGGAGTCACGGCATTAGGAAGATTGAGAACCACTGATCTAGTCCAACCTCCTTCCTGGAGAAGAAAACTCTCCAGTAGCATCTCCAACAGGTGTATGTCGAGCCTCTGCTTGAAGATCCCCAGTGAAGATCCACCACCTCCATACTCACCTACTCTCAACTAAATGTGCATGTTCAGCTCAGTTTCACTTTTCATAGGGCTCAGTACATTTTCCTGGTCACCTATCAGCTTGTCAGTTAGAACATAATCCTAACCATGTCTACTCAGAAGTAAGCCCCATTGTGTTCCCAGGAAAGGGTGTTTAGTATTGCAGCCATAACCCACCCACAGATCACAATACTGGTGGGTCCTGACGCATAGATTTAGTGCAGTGGACTTAAGATCAATGCAAGGAAGCATTGCATCTCTTGAGCATCTCACAATCCTAACAATGGGTGCAATCCAGAGTAACTATGGGGAGTCCTTGCTCCGGTGTAAGAACAATTTACTCTGGATTGCAATATGAATTTCCCATAGGTTTTCACTAGGTGGTGCCAGAACTACGGGTGCACGTGATGTCTCTTAATATGCTCCTGTAGTTACTCTGGATTGTAGGGCAAGTCTACTCAAAAGTAAGCCCCATTGTGTTCAATACGTCTTACTCCCAGGAAAAGGCCTTTAGGATTGCAGCCATATATGGTGTGTTTAGGTGCATAGGAAGAGCATATAGGACTGCAGCTTCTGTCTCCTTATCCAAGTGCCCTACTGAACTCTAGGGGGACCCAAAGGACCCAAATTGGACAGAATCATTCTCAAGCGTCATCTCTTTACAACCCCAAGTGATCAAATTATTAACTGGCCTCAATAATAAATTATTAATTAGCCCCGAACCTGCACGTAAAAGCAAGAAAACTCACGTAATTTCTCTAGGATCTCCTCGTCTGTCATCTTGGACTTTTTACGTTGTCGGTCTGTGTTTCTGTACAACGTGTTTGTGTTGGAGTTTTCAGGTTGGGGTGTTGTAGGTTCTTTAGCTGGTGCTGGAGTAGCGACCGGTTCAATGACCGAGCGAGTATAAATCTGACCGGAAGAAGGACATTTGCCATAAATTCAGAGAAGAGCAAATTCTCCATGAGCCCCACACAAAGCAACAATTGTCAAGCCTTTCGAAGAAGAGAAATATAATATTTCTCCAAGTGTTTAAGACCAGCTTTCTTTCTCTAAAGGTTTAATTTAAACTCTTGACAGGGCAGATAATGGATTTCCAGACTTCCATTATGCCTTTCAATTTACACATCACATTATACCCTGAACTAAGAACTCAATTCTTCCTTCGGGCACAAT
Source organism: Cryptoblepharus egeriae (assembly GCA_030015325.1). NCBI lineage: Eukaryota > Metazoa > Chordata > Lepidosauria > Squamata > Scincidae > Cryptoblepharus > Cryptoblepharus egeriae. The sequence continues at coordinate 18,678,094 of JAREYC010000016.1, read as the reverse complement.
GCAGGCGAGCTCGGGATTAAGTCATAAATCTCGGATCGGAGCAAAGCCCAACAGCTGTAGCTTCCAACCTCCAGTGCTAACCCCAGAAGCTCTTTCCAAAACACATTTCCACCCAACTCTAATAAAAATTGCTCCGTCGACTGGTTGCGTCGCAGGCTGAGAATTAAAATGAAAATTTCTGTTTCCAAATTCTGCACCAAAAACAGATAAATTCTGTGCCGGAAACAAATCGTGCAAATTTGGGGGAGTTGCATGCATTATAATGCATCCTCTTTATCCACGGACATCTGCCAATTTAAATATCTACTGATGCAGAGCTCAGTGGGAACGTCACTCATACTCTGTATATCTCATCAATGAGAAAGATTTGAACTGTATTCTCCAGAACATAAATTTAGAGCACATTTTATCCATCCGTATGTCTGTGTCTCGATTCGACTCAACACAAATGGCTACCACAAATCACAATTTTCTGCAACTGCTTTTTTTACTGTTGTAGAGGCAGTCATCACGGTGAGTGTCTGCCCCATTTTTACCGGACATGACCATTTTTATCCTTATCCTCCTTTTCCTCATGGGCAGGCAGCATGTAGAATTCTTGACATCTACCTATCAATCTATCAATCCATCTATCAAAATCTATCTACAGTATTTATATACTGCTTTCAAGTAAAAGTTCACAAAGTGGTTTACAAAGAAAATAAATTAGCGACAAAAGCCACTATCATAGACATTGCTGGGGTGGATATAAATAAATTCTTTATTGTTATTGTCATTTATTGTCATTGTACATATATACGCAGTGTACACATACAACAAAATTCACAAGACACCCAGAGATACCCCAAGCGTCAAAAATACCCCCAAAAAACACACAAGCATCCACACAACAGTAATACTGTCTAATGGTTCACTTATGATGGTCCTTAAATACATTATTAAGTGCAATTATTTATCTGTATGAGGGTTCACTCCTACAGAACCACAGACTCTCCCATCATGTACCCTGTTTGCAACCTACCGATTTTGTATGTTCCGGGCGCGGAGCAATAACAGGTGGTGGTTCGTTGTCGTCGTCCTCTTCTTCATCCTCTTCGTCCTCTTCCTCTGAAACAGGTGGAGCTAGTGGAGGTTCCGATGCTGTTTTTGTGCTCTGGAAATAGAGATGGTGGAGATGATTCATCACAAAATTATTGACAGTATATGAAAGATCTGCTGGGAATGGATGACATAAAGGTCAGCATGGAAGCCAATGGAGTCTCCCTCTTGAACTCTTCCTTAATGCGCATGGGTGAACATCTATGCACATTAGCATCAAGTCCAAATTTCTCTTTTGGTTTTAAAACAGGACCAAGCATGATAATTTCATGCATTTATGAAACGTGTTGATACCCACTTCAGGCAGATATGCATGTCATATGCATGTGGATATCTTCAGGCAGATATGCATGTCATATGCATGTGGATATCTTCAGGCAGATATGCATGTCATATGCATGTGGATATCTTCAGGCAGATATGCATGTCATATGCATGTGGATATCTTCAATATGCTGGGTTGGTCGAGATCTTTGAGGACACAAATAGGGCAACATCTTATCCAGACTCAGACCCCTAGATCCTCCAGATCCAGACCTCCACATCATGCCTCTCTACCTGACATGGGGCCACTTGACTCTGTGCTGGCTAGAAAGCCGTCGGAAAATTGAGTAGGCATGGGCTTTTCTCTGGGAAAAGAGGATGAATAAGAAGGTGGAGGCAACTTCCCAGCATCAATTGGATGCACCAGTATTCATTTTTGTGCTGTGGTTCCTCTGGGTACTGGAAGGCTCAGGAATGCCCTAATAACCTATGTCCTAATAACCTAAATTAATAACAGGTTCTATGTCCCATTAGTAACTGGTTCTCAGAACCAGGCGCTCAATAGCAAAGAGTTCTATAGAACATGTGAGAACCCCCCCAAGCCCACCACTGGTTCCACCTGTCTTCCTGCATTGACCAATATTATTGTTTTATCACCCTACCCTACACTTTTATCATCCTATTCTTTTTCTAATGATCCGCTTAGACACAGGGAATAGGATGATAGTGTCCATTGAGGACTTTGGTCTGCTGATCTATTTGACAGCATGCTGTGATAACAAAATGTATGAAAATCAAAGATTGGTTTTGAGGGGATTTGGAGTAAAGCTGACCCAAGATCATCCAAGCCGGGGTCTTAATGAGATGTTTTTTCTGACATCTGGAAACGGAAGGGTATAGACGACAAGTCGAGGGCAAGGATTTCTATTCTTTATGTATATAGCGCATTGTGCTGCACTTGCACATTAAACCTCCTGCACATTGTTACAGAGCATAACTAAACCAAATCCCTTCAAAGATGGCTATGTTCCCTATCTCTCTCTTCCTCCCACCCCCCAAAAAAGCTACAAGGAAATAAACTACTAAACTCCAGACATGCTAACATTAGCGCATAAAGCATTTCACATTTCCCCATATACCACAAATGTTCATTATGGGAATGATGTTCCACTTGTAGAGTGTTCTCATGAGGACCATGCAGCAAACATCACCACCATACTGCAATCGAAAACTCTCGGCTGTGTAATCAAGTACATAAAATTAAGCCGTTTGACATTAAAAAAATTAAAAGATTAATCTCTATCCAATCATTCAGAGCTCAAAATAAGAACATTTAGACCAATAATGCAACACTAATGTTAACGTTAAGTGAGTCCTTAGAGTTTCAGCTATAATTCAACATTAAACACACCACACTTTTTCGAACTTCCCTACAAATCGTGCCAGTTAAGTGGGTCAATTTTATTTTGATCAGATGAACCCCAGAGAGAGAGAGAGAGAGGGGGGGGAGGGAAGGAGGGAGGGAGGGAGGGATGGATGGATGGATAGATAGATAGATAGATAGATAGATAGATAGATAGATAGATAGATAGATAGATAGATAGATAGATAGATAGATAGATAGATGATGGAGGGAGGGAGGGATGGAGGAAGGGAGGGATGAATGGATGGAAGGAAGGAAGGAAGGAAGGAGGGAGGGAGGGAGGGAGGGAGGGAGGGAGGGATGGACGGATGGACGGACAGATAGAGGGATGTTAGCTGTTAGTGACTTACTCACCGAAGGATGGGCCGCAATATATCCATGGGCACTTTTATCTGAAATTAAGAGAAGAATATTTTTAAAATATCGCCTATTAAAGCTTAAACTGCAATAGGGTATTCAGTTTCCCTATACCTGTAAGGGAGGTTTATCAGGGCCAAACTGGATGGGACGCTAGAGACTATTACATGCTTGCACAGGTTGACAATATGCATAACCAAAAATGAGGGCAAAATATAGGACACCCAAGAAAAAGGTGGGACAAGACAAAATAAAAGCTCAAACCACTCATATATATTCATAGAATCATAGAATCCTAGAGTTGGAAGGGACCTAGTAGGTCATCTAGTCCAACCCCCTGCCTGCAGCAGGAAATCCCCCTGGAGGCCCCCGACAGGTGCTCGTCGAGAATAGAATTCCTTTCATGTGGTAAATCTAAACTTATTATTGAACTACATTTAATTATTATTGATTTTTATATAATATATAAATTATTTCTATGAAATTTATATAAATTAATTATATTAATTATTGAATTACATGTAATTTATGAATTACAAGAGTGCTGCCTACTCATAAGGACAGTGAAGTTTTTTTCCAGGACACAAGGCTTAAAAAGAGGACATGTCCTGGAAAAAGAGGACTTAAGGTTATATATGTTTATATAGGATTGTCAGTTTTAATGGAGAAGAGACGGTGGCCTTCATTTTTACCCACTGAAAAGGGATGTCTCAAATCTGCTTTTCTCCACATTCCTTCATAGTTAAATTGCAGATCCAAGTAGCCCCATTGAACAAGCTGGGGCTTGACCTAGAGGAAACATCCCCTAACACCAAGATGCCCTCCAACCACTCCTTCCCTATATGGAATACAGTGCAGGCCATACAGTCTGGCTGTATGGGTACAAAGTTAGGACTGCACAATGTGTTTTTTTTTCTTTAAACCAAATTTGTCTTAGGGAACGAGGGTGTTAACGAATGAAAATGAAACAACAGCGATTATGGCACAGAACATGTTTATATATCCTATACGCACAGGGTGAAGTATGGAGATGCCCTCTTTTTTAATCTTGTGTCCTTTAATCTTGTCCTCTGCTTCCTTAAGAGCAGGCAGCAACATGTATCATTCTTTTAATTAATAAATTATATGGAATAAACTGTATATTACCCCCAAATCTAGAGTAACTACGGGAGCATGTAAGAGACACTACATGCACCTGTAGTTACAGCACCTCCTAGTGAAAACCTACGGGAAATTCATATTTCCAGAGTAAATTGTTCTTACACTGGAGCAAGGACTCCCCATAGTTACTCTGGATTTTGCCCTAAGTTTTTTAAATTCAATAATAAGTAATATAGTGTTTAAATTAACCACATGAAAGCAATATACATGAATGTTGTTGGCCTTTATTTTTTGTTTCCTACATTTTCCTTGGGTAGGGTTTCCACATGTCCTGAAAAAATAGGGACAATCCTGATTTTGGGGGATTGTGTTCACATACTGGCAAATGGGACAGAGGATCTTGTCCTGGTTTTGTGGAAGAGAATTATGGCACCCTTAACTTGGGTGCAGTTGCTGTATGGTGGTTGGAGGATGGGGGATCTTTCTTAAATGTATGCAAAGCACAGTATTATGGCAGCCCTATCCTTGGGTGTCCTACATTTTGGAGGCCATTGTCCTCTTTTGTAGTTATAACATATGGTTACTCTGATGATAATTATGGTTACAACCATTAGTAACTGGTTCTCCGAACCAGGCGCTCATTACCAAAGGCTCATAGAACCTGTGAGATCCCCTGAAGCCCACCACTGGTTACAACATCTGGTCATTTGGAGAGAATTTGCAGGAGAATGTGGCAATGTCACCAATAATAGGAAGTTCTGTCTCTAGCCATATTACTCCGGTGAGTCCGAGGGGGTCCTCTCCATCAGCTCTACCTGCTTACCTCCTGATGTAAAGCTCATATATTTCTGGTTGTTGACCGTCTCTTTGGAATCGTAGAATTTGAGGACGTCCAGAACGGCTTGTGGATTCTTCTTTTGTTCCAGTTTTGTAATGTTGGAGGTCTGTAGTAACCTGGCCCACTGTTCTGGAATTCCCTGTGAATAGCAAGCGGAAAGAATAACCGCTCAGGATTATCTATTCACTTAACAATCTGTGAGCACAATTCTTTACCAAGAGTCCCATGCTGCCTGTAAGATTACTCTCGGAGATTTTAATTGATGCCTGACAGTGTAATGCTAGAATTATTATAATTTTTTTTTACAGGAGGTGCAATCATTCTCTGCTATTAAAACAAAGAACTAAAACCTGAACCCAATGTTTTAAAATTGTTTTTTTTAAAAAGAAAAAGAAAGTTATGACAGTGATAGGTGCATGAAACTTGTCCTTAAATCAACTCCTGCTCATCTATGGAACAATGGCGGAAAAGCGTAGCTCATTTTCCTGGTGACTCGGTGCAGACAATCAAACACTACTCTAAACTGGGGGGCAAGACGGTGCACATTTTAGGAGTTTAACACAGGATGGGGAGGTTGCACCCAGAGGCGTACTATTTTTGGCACGTGGTGTCTCATGCCATGGGCGCATATGCCCAGTTGGATATTATGGACTTGTAACTGTGTGCATATGCCCAGTTTGATATTATTGACTTGTAACTGGGTGCATATGCCCAATTTAATATTACTGACTTGTAGCTGAAAGGTGGGTTTTGATAGATGCGAAATTTCAGTCCTTGCTATAGGCGCCGTTTTGCGTGGGTACGCCTCTGGTTGCACCACTAGCGCCTTCTGCTCTAATGAGAACGACAGCTCTGAGCGACACTGAATTTGCTGTATCAATTGGTCCTTTGGGGGAATTGGCGTATCAATTGCCATTATCAATTGCCGTATCAATTGGTCCTTTGCAGGCTGCAATTTGGGGGAAATTTGGAATTAAAATAGTAACTTTATGTTTCATGATGCAGTCGATGTGATCAAGGAATTGTGCCAGAGTCCTTGATATGTAATACAGAGAGGACTGCAGAAAATCAGAGCAAAATTGCATCAAATTGCACTCATTTCTTCCTAAATTGCATTGAAAATTCAGTATAATTTCCAAAAATTAAAAAACTATTGCATAGTGAATTTATTGTTTATTGCTCTCATTGCACAGTGAACATCTAAGTAGCAAATAAATAAATTTCAAGAGCGTCCAAGATCCCCTTCTTGCCGTCCCAGCTTAGAGCTATGTTTTAATATTTATTTGGTTCAATTTCCTCCTAGGAGGTCTCTGCAAAACAATGTGTGACATGGGCCTCTGGAGTTTGGGGTTAATGATGGGAAAGTGGGGTGAGCCAAGCAACGGAATCTACTGCACACACATGAACCTTGCCAAGGCAATGCTATGACATCTCAAAGAAGCACTTGGATGCAAAGCTTCTTTTGGGCCTGTGACGCACCTCTGGAAGCTTCCCTGTGCACATCTGTGAGCCATAGAGATCTGGCTGTAATGGACGTAAATAAAGAAAGAAAAGAAAGTTAAAACAGAATGTGGGACAACTCAGAAGGTGGGAAGGAGGTGAAATCCAATGGGCTGGAATGGGGGTAGAGTGGGTGGATGGGTGGTGTGGCCGTCCCATTGAAAGGAGGGAGGTAGCAAACAGAGTCAGGATGACAAGCTACAGGTAGACAGATTGGGGGAATGGAAAAAAAATCACAAGACCAAAGTTTGGAAGCATCTATCCCACTTTTCAACCAGTTGGTGTGTTTTTGCCCACTGTGTGTTTTCAACCAGTTGGTGTGTTTTTGCCCACTGCCCAATGGATTTAATGACAAAGCCATTGGATCCAGTTCTAGTATTTGATTTCAAATCAAATCATACCTTTATTGGCATAAAAATAAATGGACAACATGACAATAAACATACAATAGCATAAAAACAGATAAAGGTAATTATTTTATTTAATGGCAAACCATTGGATCTAGTATTTGATTTAATGGCAAACCACTGGATCCATATTTGATTTAATGGCAAACCATTGGATCCATATTTGATTTAATGGCAAACCACTGGATCCATATTTGATTTAATGGCAAACCACTGGATCCATATTTGAAGATAAGGGAGGTGGTAGAAGACTTTTATTTATTTCCCCCTTTTCATGCTTATACCCCCTTCACAGTTCTTAATGTCTGTCCAGTTCAATCTGTCCAAGATTGAAGATGGCTGTCATGCTCACCTTATTGGAAAAATAACAATAATTTGCTTACAGCCAGTGTGCAGGTAGTTGGAAAATGTTACCAAGAAAAGTGTCGGTTTATTCTGTTTGCAGGTTATTCCAAACATATGTCAGAGGAAAAAAATCTTGGCAGCTCAAAAAGAGATGTTTTTGTAAGGACACTGACCTGCAACTACTTTCTGCATTACCCCATGTCAAGGGGTAATTTACCCCTACATTACCCCTTTTTTACTTTTATTTTTTTTTCCCAATTCAAATCTGTAATAAGGATCATTAAGAAGTCTGGGGAACAACCAGTATTTATTCCAGACTGGGAAGGAAGATTTGTCTCACTATACAACATGCTTTGAAGAACTGCCCTTTAAAAGTGAACATTAAAAAATTTTCACAGTGTACACTTTTACAAATTGTGTACGCAATCCAGAGTAAATATGAGAGCTCTTAAGAGACATTTACGTCGATGAGGTTACGGTGCCACCTAGTGGAAACCTATGGGAAATTCATAGCGCAATCCAGGGTAAATTTTTCTTACATCCCATAGTTACTCTGGATTGTGCAGAAAGTGTAAATGTTAATGTCCTCCCTCCATATGTACAGCGGCATCACTAGGGTGCGTTGACAGCAGTTGTGTTGACAGCAGTTGAAGACACCCTCAAGGAGATTGATGCCACTTTCAAATATTGATATTTGGAATACTGATATTCAAATATTGATATTCAAATATTGATTCTGGAAGCCTTTTGGAAAATCTGTGCTTGTAATTAATAACACCATCATGTGATATATCATTGGGAAGGTAATTTAATGCAGAATGTAATCAAACAAACCGTGTTGAATTTTTGGTATCCTATCAAACAAAATGACCAATTAACCAGAATCAGAAAGCGCAACAGCCTTATGTAACAAGAAGTGGATTTCTGTAACTCAAAAGTGTCTTTCTTATTTATTTATTTATTTATTTATTTATTTATTCATTTATTCATTTATTCATTTATTCATTTATTTAAATTTATTTATTTATTTATTTATTATCCTGCCTTTCTTCCGTAGAAAAGGGAACTCGTGATGAATTGTTCTGAGAGCCAATGAGTTGTTCCTATGATAGAAGGGAACTGATAAGGTAATAATTAATCAATCAACCGTATTTATATACCATTTTTCAACAAAAAAAAATCACAAAACGGTTTTCAGAGAAAATATAATAATAAATAGCTAATTTTCATTAATTTTAATGGAAATAAAATAGCTATTAATGAGCCAGCTCTCATTTCCATGCTTCCAAGCTCATGCTATTATTCAGTTGTGTGTCACCATTAAGTTGGCCACTAATTTTTTGTCGGTAACTGATTTGTTGGATAAATTGAACTAACGGATGTTACACCAACCCTAGTGATGCCACTGCATTTAGCCTGCGCATATGAGCCTGTCCTCCATATCAGTCTACCCAGGCCTTTGTGCTTTGCATACAGCATCGAGCACAATGCCATAGTCTTTCAAGACTGATGGATGCCAACACTAATGATATTGTAACTCATTCTGTATGGTCTGGTATAAGAGGAGGTCCATCATGGGGGTGAAGCAACGAGCTGGTGCTTGGGTGATGTTAATCCTAATGATGCGGTGCACATGAATGCATTAATGTTTTTAAAATCATAGCTCTCAAGACCAGAAAAGCATGTATTTTTTCCACCTAAGTGTTTCCACTCAACTCATTTGCGTCCCAATTTCTGTGATACGTGGGGGGCTCAAATCATAGAGACATGGAGTTCAGACATGCATTGATGACAAACACCACCATAGAGTAGGATGTTCATGACTTCAAGCCAAACTTCAGAGTCCCATGCAAGACAAAATGAGAAAATCTGGATGAAGAACAAAATCTAGGAGAAAAAGATGCAGGAATCTGAATAGTCCTGGACTTGAAACCTTCATCCAAAACTTGCTGGAGCTCAAATCATAAGAGGTGGCTCCTCACACTAGACTTCTATGTACATCAGACCTCAAAACTCTATTATTTCATGCATCAGAAAATATAAATTTTAATTTCTATATTTTTTTTCCTAGCCGGAGTATGAAAATATAATCCTGAAGGCATAATGAACAGGCAGAAAATGAAGAATGAGAACAGTCTTGCGAAGAATGAGACTTCCCATTTATTGCACAATGGATGTCCACTTGTATCCTGTTTTTCTCTTGGAAGTTGAGGCAGAAGAGATGGGGGTTCCAGGTTGTCACCCATCCAGGTACAGACCAGAAGTTACTCAAGGCAATTGAATCAGGGGTTCCCACACCAGAATCATGCAACCTGAGCTCAATCTGAAGTTGAAGGTGTAGAATCAATGGGGTATGGTGGTTTCTATTAATCCTATAGATCCAGCCTTCTCTCTTTTATGAAGTTTCAACCCTCCCATTGCCATGGATGTTCCTCTACCATCAATGGATGTTCCTCTACCATGGATGTTCCTCTACCATGGAACCATGGATGTTCCTCTACCATCTCTTTTTGTGTGGGAGAGTGTTTGATAGGTAGACACTAAAATATACAGGAGATGGAAAAGTAGAAATACTGTATTTTTTAGAATATAACGCTCAACCTGTACAGCCAAATTCAGTCCCCAAAATCAGGGTGCGCATTAGATTTGATGATTAATTAGATTGGAGTAAATATACTGTAGTATTTTGATTAGAAATATAGGGTGCGTATTAGTATTCGATGGCACATTAGATTTGAGTAAATACAGTATTCTTGTAGAAATTGTTTGATATCTTTTTGTTTTCCTTTTTGAATCAGCAGATGGTGCCAACCTCTGCGACCCGGTTCAGGGTTCCAATTTTGAGAGATCCCACAGATCTCGGTGTCCAAGCCTGATTCACATGAGAACCCCTATGGGGGAATGGGCAACCTCACAGTCAAGAAGGGTATGGGGCATAGATACACCTGTGCACACACTTGTCCAGGAATGCACAAACGGTAATTATATTTAAAGTTGATTCTTCCCCCCACCCCCCCCCCCACCCCCGATTCAATCATAGAGTCTGCAGGAAATGGCTAGGAGGTGCATGGCAGGGTAAGCCCTTGCACACCAAACTGGTGGTCATTCAAAGACTATGGCTACATGATAGTAACTATTCAGAGTAACATTCAGAGTAACTACAGGACCTTTTACACCAATTTAGTTACGGTGTCACCTATGGGAAATGCATAGCACAATCCAGAGTATGGGTGAAATCCAGAGTAACTACGGGGAGTCCATGCGCTGGAGTAAGAATAAGTTACTCTGGATTGCAATATGAATTTCCCATAGCTATTCACCAGGTGGTGCAGTAACTACGGGTGCATGTAATGTCTCTTACGTGCTCCCGTAGTTACTCTGGATTGTGCCCAATGTGCCTCTTATGTCTTTCCGTAGTTACTCTGGATTGTAGGGTATGGTTCTGTGCAAATGTACGTTCCATGCAACATAATGTAAGGGGAAAGCAGGAACATGCCAACCACATACTACTCCGACATACATTCAGAGTGAAGCCAGCACATTGTCTTCACATCCATACATTTTGTATCGGTGGATGCTATATATTCGCCATCAAGGATACAGGTTCCCAATTGCACCAACTGAGCATACGCGCAAACAGTTTGCGCATCATGTGCCATCTCGTGCTGACATGATGCTGAACGCTTCTCAGATCTGGGCTGGTGGTTCACATCCCGCTCTAGGTGTGTTTGCTCTTTCAATGGAAGGCAAGGCCAGAGTGAATGGTTGGGAAAGAAAGCAATTTAACTATGGAGGAACGTGGGATGTTAATGGTGAAAAAATTCAGAGGAGTAGAAAAGGACTTACTGTGAACTCCCCAGTGACGGCATCAAACCCTACATGGATCGTGTGTTCAAAGTCTGATGGGAGAGAGATCTCAGGACGTTCCTTTTCCTTCTTCTTATTGGCTAGGAGTAAAGTGTTAACAGGCACTTATTTTCTGCGTAGATGTTCCTTTTCACATTTCACAGACGGGTTTACGCAAACTACCAGGCCGGAAAGTAGATCAGAAAGTAGATCATACAAAAAAAGGGGACCTTACACTGGAGTGACTTGGGTGTAAAGATGTAGTTGGCATAGGGTCCAATCCTCAACATGTCTATTCAAACATAAGCCCCATTGTGTTCAATGGGTCTTAGGGCAAAATCCAGAGCAGTTATGGGTCCACGCAGTTATGTTATCTTATGGAAGTAGTGTGATCTTATGGAAAGTCATCTTAACTGCTCCGGAGCAAAGGGCTTAATTTGACTTTAGAATATGGGCCTTACTCCCAGGAAAGACTCTTTAGGATTGCAGCCTATGTTTTGGTCTCCTCATTGTGAAGCTCTTGAGTTGCAGGCAATGGTTTAGTTGGGGGGGGGGGGCAGACACTGCCCTGTGTACCATGCCTTGAGAGGGTGCCAACCCACACTCCCAATGGTGTATCCCAAGGTGCCTAAGAGGTGTTAAAAGTCTTTGGGTCTTATATAAGACTTATAAAGTGTTTATATAAGACTTTTGTACAAAATTGATCATACAAAAAAATGGGTCTTATAAAAGATGAGCAGAATTTACCCACCATTGTGGGAGTCAAATTTCAAGATTAATTGTGGGCCCTAGGCAAGGATGGGCACCGGCGGACAATGTTGGGCACCAACAGGCACTGGGTATTGGAGGGTTCCAGGGGCAGTGGCAAAGGGCACCAACAGGCAGTGGGCACCAGGCATCCTTACCGGGCACCACCATGCAGTGGGCAATGGGCACCACCAGGCACCACTGGACAGCAGACACCAGGCATCCCTACTAGGCATCCCTACTGGGCAGTGAACAGCAGGGATTTAGGTTAGGATTGCAACCTGTGACTTTATTTCCCTATTTGCTTTACATCTTTAGTATTGTAGGCACAACTTACTGCATTTATTCAAATCTACCGCTCACCTTTTTCTGCCAAATTTAGTTTTTCAAAATCAGGTACACATTAGATTTTATTGTTGATTAGATTTAAGTAAATGAGGTATTTTATTATAATTATAGGGTGTGCATTAGATTCAATGGTGCATTAGATTTGAGTAAATACAGTATGTTAAAATATTAAGAAGACTCTTTGAACTCTATGTCTACCTAAAGGGAGGCAGCCACCCTTGTCTTTGTATTATGCAAGAACTTTTTTAAAAAACCTATAGATTGGTCTGCTCCTTCAAATTTAACTCAACAACCCTTTAAACCTCATTTCCACCACAATTGCTTAAGAAAGATGGAACCGGCAAAGCCAATTTTCTTATCTACCCTTCAGAGTTATGCAGTCTCAGAATGTGATGACATCTTGGCCGAAAATTGATGTCTCTTGGCCGAAAATTAAAGCACAAGCACATTATAGATAAAAACGAGGGGCTGGACAGAGGAGGGATCAGGAAGGGACAGCAGAGCGGACATATCACTGTTTCAGTGCCCTAGAAAAATAATGGACTCCTAGAGTTGGAAGGGACCTAGTAGGTCATCTAGTCCAACCCCCTGCCTGCAGCAGGAAATCCTCCTAAATCATCCCCGACAGGTGCTCGTTGAGCCTCTGCTTGAAGACCCCCAGTGAGGGTGAGTCCACCATCTCCCTTGGCAATCTCTTCCACTGCCGAACCGCCCTCACTGTCAGGAATTTTTTTCTGGATCACCAATGGTGCAGAGCCTACCAGGTGTTTGGACCTAGACATTTGGGTGCTCACTAGTTCCAGCTCTAGCTGAGAGTTTAAACTGGTGAGATATTTCTGTATAATGTTTGATGTGCCCAGTAGTGCAGCAACCCAGTAGCTGTTCAACCCAGTGTAGATGTTCAATCCAGTGGCATAGCTAAAGGGGGACAGAGCAGTCAGTCACTACACTGTCGGAGCCATTCCAGCCATACAGCTCCATTTTGTTTCCCCCACCTGGAAAAGCTCCCTCCAATACCGACTGCTCTTACCCCCTTACCCCCTCTAGCTACACCACCAGTACAACTGGTTGTTAACTAAAGCAGGCCTCCGTCAGTCTTGGAAGACTATGGTATCGTGCTCGGCGCTGCATATGCTGCATGCGAAGCACGAAAGCCTGGGTTGGACTGTTATGGAGGATAGGCTGTTACCCAAGCAGCAAATCCCCCCTCTTCACGCCACTGAATTAGTCCAATGGAAAGGCAGAGCCAATACGATTGGATCCAGCTGGCGTCGCAGAGCTGGGCTAAGGACAGGAGCTCACCCTGTCTTGTGGGGCCGACCCGGGTCTCGAACCCTGGCCTGCTGGTTAACAAGCACAGTGTCTTAGCCACTTGCGCCACCCAGGAAACAAACAAACAAAATGGATCTTACCAAAAAATGGGTCTTATAAAAGATGAGCAGAATTTACCCACCATTGTGGGAGTCAAATTTCAAGAACTTGTCATGAAATATCCCAGTATTTGATTTTCCCATCAGATCTCCAGCGACGGGCAAGGAGTTGGACTAGATGACCTTAAAGGAACCTCCCAACCCTATGATTCTAGCCTTAGAGTTAGAGATCTGCAAAAATAGTTGATCCTACATCTTCTTAAATGTTGATCCCACATTTTCTTAAATGTGAAAACCAGAAGAAAGAGGGAGGTGAAAAGAGAGGCCAGGAACCCTTGGCACCACAGATACATTACTTTTATCCCCTCCTGGGAAGATGGAACGTAGCCGTGCCTTCTTGTTCTTCTCCTCCGGAGCCATGGGTAGAGGTTTGGAGCTGTGATTCAATGCCGAGGAATCGCGGTTGTTGCTATTCATTCTTAGCGGAGGGGCTGGAGGCTTCTCTTCAGTATCCAGGCTATCAGACATCTTCAGCAACCCTCACAGCCTCCTGGAAAAAAAAGGCAACAGAAAAAGGAGGAGTGAACGGGGTGGGGATAGGAAAAACATCAATACTGGAACACGCCGGGACATGTGGTTTGCGTTTCATAGTATGTTTTCCCGCTGTGGTGTGTGCCAATAACAACCGCTAAAGCTGCAATGCCAAAATGCTATCAAGGACCGCTATCATCGAGCAGGAACAGCGTCAGATTCCCCCAATATATTCATTCATTCATTCATTCATTTAATCAATTTATATCCCGCTTTTCCTCCCCCGCAAGGGGGAGCCCAAGGCGGCTGACATTAGGGAATAAAACATCATTAAAATATAACGATATATATAAATAACCTTGGCAAGTGTTTCTTATGGAGTTAAAGTAACTTACTCTTTAGAAACAAGCTGGTGAGATCACAGCATTTCTGCAGTCAAACTATGGGGGAAAATTTTTAATATACAATTTTTGTAAAAGTAATGTAATGTAAATGTGTAACGTTTCTGTAATATAAAATATAAAACATTTTAAAATATTTTACACCAAAATTTAATGTAAACTTTTATACTGTACACTAATTAATGTAAAAGTTAATGTAAAAATTTTTACTGTACACTAATTAATGTAAAAGTTAATGTAAACTTTTTTACTGTATACTTTACTGTACACTACATTTAATGTACACAAAAATTTAACATAAAAAATATAATTAATTTTTAAATGCATGTGTTGCATAACTCCTGGCCACAGGATGGGCCATTGTAAGAAGACGGTGGACTAGATGACCAGTTTGGGGGGGGGGTCACCCTATGTAATCAATCTGTGGGACTCCTTGCCATAGGATGGGCCACTGTGAGATACAGGAAGCTGGACTCGATGAGCCTAATCCAGTGGGGATCTTCTTGTTCTTATATGCAGTCAATGACATGAAGTGAGACTTGGAGCACGTTCCTAACCATGTCAGCTCAAAAGTAAGCCCCATTTGTTCAATGGGTCTAACTCCCAGGAAAGTGTCTTTAGGATTGCAGCCTATAGAAATTTACAATACGACAGTTTTACGTCAATGTAGGACGCCCCATCAATCCAGTGACCATCTGGTGAAGGCACATACCCTTGCCCAATGTCACCCAGGAAGCTTTGTGGTTGAGCAGGGTTTTGAACTTGGATCTTGGAGGTCCAACACCAGAACCACTGCACCACCCTGACTTTCTTTCTTTTGGAAATTCATGGTGGGTCAGGCGGTGGGTCATCAGGACCAGTGGTGGGCTTCAGGGAGTTCTCACAGATTCTATAGAACCTTTTGCTAATGAGCACCTGGTTCTGACAACAGGTTCTTAATGGGTCATAGAACCTGTATTATAGAACCTATTTACCCTACAATCCAGACTAACAACGGGAGCACATAAGAGACTTTACGTGCATTCATAGTTACTGCACCACCTAGTGAAAACCTATGGGAAATTAATATTGCAATCCAGAGTAAAGTGTTCTTACACCAGAGCAAGGATTCCCAGTGCCCTAAGTTATATTATTTAGAACCTGATATGCCACCAGTGGGCACCAATGGGCACCTGGAGAAGGTAGTGCCATACAAGACACGGGCAGAATCATCTCAGCTCTTGAAAAGTGCCATTTGGCCTTTACACAGCCACATTAAATAAATCTCAATTTGATTTTAATTATGCCACAGCTTACAGTAATTAGGAATTCTAAAGACAATTAACCAACAGGTGGTAGCCGGCAGATAAGGGAATTCATAAAAGCAGGACTGAATTGGTGTTATAAACTGACCGATGCCTCAAAGGGAGATACAGAACACAAATCATGTGCAGTTTTCAGGCAGGTGTCTCCGTTAATGATGTGAGAACCACACACACACACACACTCACATTCACACACACTCACACTCACACTGCTACTTTTCCAATAGGAGCAGAGGAAGCCTGAAATTAATTACATCTCTTCACCATATCATGAGAACATGAGTCTTCCTGGATCAGGCCAAAGACTTACCTACGGTAAACTCCAGAATAACTATGGGAGTCCTTGCTCCGGTGTAAGAACAACTTACTCTGGATTCCAATATGAATTTCCCATAGGTTTTCCCTAAGTGGGCAGTAACTACGGGTCCACGTAAAGTCTCTTACGTGCTCCCGTAGTTACTCTGGATTTGGGGGCTAGTTCAGCTTTCTGGATCTCACAGTGGTCCACCAGATGTTGCAAGGACTCCTGCATCCTGGTGTCCTCCTTGGCATCTAGCATTTTTTATAATCATAATCATATGTTACCTTGAGTATGATTTTAATTATGGAAAGGGTGACATACCATACAATCCAGAGCAACTACGGGAAGACGTAAGAGGAACTTACTCTGGATTGCTCTATGCATTTCCCATAGGTTTCCCATAGGTGGCATGGTAATTACGTCGGTGTTAAAGCTCCCGTAGTTACTCTGGATTGTAGCCTTTGGCTTCAATCCTAAAGACACTTTCCTGGGAGTATGACCCAATAAACACAAAGAGGCTTACTTTTGAGTAGACATGGTTAGGATTGTGCTCTATATTATTTATTAAATTTAAAACTATTACATTTAGGTTGCAATCCTAAAGACACTTTCCTAGGAGTAAGATCCATTGAAAACAAAGGGGCTTACTTTTGAGTAGACATACTTTTGAGTAGGATTGTGCTCATAAACCCATTTTTGTATAAAGTAGCATGGTTAGGTAAAGATTATAGAGTAGATTCAATGGTGCATTATGTTCGAGTAAATATAATATTTTGATTATATGTATAGGTCAGTATGTAGTTTAACAGTTTACTATACTATAATAAAAATGTAACATAAACCCATTGTTGTATTAAGTAGTGCAGATAGAGTACAATCCTAACCATGTCTACTCAGAAGTAAGCCCCATTGTGTTCAATGGATCTTACTTCTAGGAAAATGTCTTTAGGATTAGGTAAAGATTATGGCATCATAGATTCGATGACGCATTAGATTCGAGTAAATACAGAATTTTGATTATAAGTATACGTCAGCATTTGATTATAAGTACAGTGGTGCCTGACATAAAGAGCTTAATTCGTTCCGGAGGCCTGCTCTTTAAGTGAAACGCTCTTTAAATGAAGCAGATTTTTCCATAGGAAATAATGGAAACTCAGACGATTGGTTCCACAACCCAAAAAATATTCATATAAAAATATAACTGGATGTAAAAATGATGACAAAACACTGGAAATGAATTCAAAAATGAATTCAATGTGGATGATCCTATGAAGTCTACTTAGGCTGCAGTCCTAAAGACACTTTCCTGGGAGTAAGCTCCATTTAACACAATGGGGCTTCCTTCTGGGTAGACATGGTTAAGAGGCGGCAATCAAAGACACTTTCCTGGGAGTAAGCCCCATTTAACACAATGGGGCTTACTTCTGAGTAGACACAGTTAAGGGACTGCAATCAAAGAAACTTTCCGGGGAGGTTTACCTGGGTTGCTGCTGGAGGTTCCAGGTGGTCAGTGGGGGCACTTGGAAACAATTAGGGACATCTGCCTCTGGCACCCTCAGGCAACTGCCCCAAGTTGGGGGCAGTTAGAGGCAGCAGCGCTCGCTGGCAGACATTTTAAAGAGCCTGTGCGTGGAGTGTCAGGGCTGCATAGGACATGTGCCCATAGTGCGCTTGCTTGTTACGTGAAGCGGAACTTGTTGTGTGAAGCAAGATTTCTTGGAAATTTATACTTGTTATGTGAAACGCTTGTTATAAAAGGCACCACTATATTTGATTATACCTATAGGTCAGTACAGGCAGGGGGTTGGACTAGATGACCTACTGGGTCCCTTCCAACTCTAGGATTCTTTGAGTATTTAGTGTGTTTACCATATTGTAATAAAAATGTAACATAAACCCATTGTTTTGCAGTT
>JAREYC010000016.1:18645000-18655000 GCA_030015325.1 Cryptoblepharus egeriae | reverse complement strand
TCCTGGGAGTAAAACCCCTTGAACACAGTAGGACTGACTTTTGAGTAGACATGGTTAGGATTGTGCTCGAAGGATACTTTCCTTTCCGTACAAAGGTGGCTCTCTGGGGCTGCAGCCTATAAATTGTAGGTTTAATGTGCAGGTCGTTAAAGTTGTAGTTATATGATCAGCATAACTTAATACAAATAGTACATGGAACGCTTTTACCTTTCCATCCAAAATGGTACCTATATATCTACAAACTGATAAATCGGCAGGAGTTGGGCAAGTAATATGGCTCATTCTGTTGTCTGGTATTCGGGGCCCAAACCTCCACCCTGCCGACTTTTAGGTTGACAAGCACAGCATAAGTGGCCAGTTTCATAGGTGCACGCACATGCGCAAAAGATCATGCATGCGCACTGCAGGGAGTGACATGCTGGTGTCTGGCAGCAGGTGACACAGATCCAGGTAAGGCACCTGTTAACCACAGAGCAGTCATAGCCCTATTTTACCTTCAGCAAAATCATGATAGATCTGGGACCCTAAACACAACAAAATAGACAAGCTTTGACATTATTCTATCTATCTATCTATCTATCTATCTATCTATCTATCTATCTATCTATCTATCTATCTATCTATCTATCTGTCTGTCTGTCTGTCTGTCTGTCTGTCTGTCTACAGTATTTATATATCACTTTTCAACTAAAAAGTTTACAAAGCGGTTTACAAAGAAAATGAAAAAAATTATGGCTAATGTAGAATTATTTCCTTTTTAACAATAATTTTTATGAAACAAAATTAGGGTTGCCATAATTATCTTCCACAAAATCAAGACAGGACCCTCTTTCCCATTTGTCAGTGTGTGAACACAATCCCCAAAAATCAATCAATCAATCATCTATCTATCTATCTATCTATCTATCTATCTATCTATCTATCTATCTATCTATCTATCTATCTATCTATCTACCTACCTACCTACCTACCTACCTACCTACCTATCTATCTATCTATCTATCTATCTATCTATCTATCTATCTATCTATCTATCTATCTATCTATCTACCTACCTACCTACCTATCTATCTATCTATCTATCTGTCTATCTATCTATCTATCTATCTATCTATCTATCTATCTATCTATCTATCTTTATGAAACAAAATTGGGATTGCCATAATTCTCTTCCACAAAACTGTGACAGGACCCTCTGTCCCATTTGCCAGTTTGTGAACATAATCCCCCCAAATCAGGATTGTCTCTGTTTTTTGGGACATATGGCAACCCTAATCAAAATATAGACAAAATTAATATCTTTCTCTTATCATCCCAGGTATACCCTTCTTATCCCTGCCATATTTACTCAATATTTATTATTGAGGAAATACTGTATTTATTCAAATCTAATGTGCACCTTTCCCAGCCAAATGTAATCTCCAAAATCAGGATGTGCATTAGATTCAATGGCGCATTACATTTGAGTATGGGCATAATCCAGAGTAACTGCGAGAGCATGTAAGAGCTATTATATGCACCCATAGGTACTGCACCACGTAGTGAAAACCTTTGGGAAATTCATATTGCAATCCAGAGTAACATGTTCTTACTCCGGAGCAAGGACTCCCCGTAGTTACTCTGGATTTCACCCTAAATATATTTTGACCCCACAAATATAGATTCAGAGTAACTACGGGAGCAACTAAGAGACATTTACGTCGACATAGTTACAGCACCACCTAGTGAAAACCTATGGGAAATTCATATTGCAATCCAGAGTAACTTGTTCTTACTCTGGAGCAAGGACTCCCCACAGTTACTCTGGATTTCACCCTAAATATGATATTTTCACCCCACAATTCAGAGTAACTACGGGAGCACCTAAGAGACATTTACGTCGATGTAGTTACGGTACCACCTACTGAAAACCTATGGGAAATTCATATTGCAAGCCAGAGTAAATTGTTCTTATGTCAGCGCAAGGAATCCCCATAGTTACTCTGGATTTGTGCCCCTACAGGTCATATTTAGTTTAACAGTTTCCTATATCGTAATAAAAAACGCAACATAAACCCATTATTGTATAAAGTAGGGCAATTGGGTAAAAATATTAACTTACCCTACAATCCAGAGTAACTACAGGAGCACGTAAGAGACATTATGTGCACCCGTAGTTACTGCACCACCGAGTGAAAACCTATGGGAAATTCATATTGCAATCCAGAGTAAATTGTTTTTACACCGGAGCAAGGACTCCATGTAGTTACTCTGGATTGCGCCCACAATCCTATTGTCTTATTATTATCATATGACTCATTATTGTATGCAGTAAAATTAAATTTTGCACCAACCTGGCAGCTGCACATTAAGATCACTTTTTCTCTCGAGTCTTTTAAAATCAGGGTGTGCATTAGTTTCAGTGGCGCATTCGAGTCAAGTAAATATGGTACACAATAAATGAGGGAGGAACAGCTTGTGGAGCTCTCATCCCCACCACCCCATCTTTTTGTGGGCCTTGTTTTTTGTGCATGATGCTCTCGAAACCTGCCAAGATGTGGAGTTTCAGGATGAGTTCCAAAATATCTGTGCATCTCGCAGGAGCTCATGCGCATTTCCATAGCAATAGACAGCTTGAGCACCTGATCAGGTCACTGTAACCAAGTCTCTCCTAGCGCATATTTAAAGGGTGCGCTGCGCCATTGAGTCATGGTCCTCATTTAGGCATCGGATGCCTCCGATTAAGCTCTCTTCCCTCCCCACAAGGTGTCACGGCGCATCACAACTGTGAATTTCCTGAAGTCCCCAGAACTTGCTTGATTAAGGCGGCTATCCCAAAGGCACATTCCTAGGTGTAACAACCATTGAACATGATGGGGCTTACTTTTAAGTAGACATGGTTAGGATTGCACGGTAAGCAAGCTAGATCTATCTGATGGTGCCAGATGGGAACCCACTTTGAAGCAAGTTCTTTAACCTTACAATCCAGAGTAACTACAGGAGTCCATAAGAGACATTTACGTTGACATAGTTACGGCACCACCTAGTGAAAACCTATGGGAAATTCATACTGCAAGCCAGAGTAAATTGTTCGTATGTCGGAGCAAGGACTCCCCGCAGTTACTCAGGATTGCACATTAAGGCAGTGTGGGGAGGGCAGGATTTGGGACAAGCCCTTTTTGATTTGAGGCAGGAGAACTTCCAGATTCGCCATAGGGCTGCACACCGAGGGCCATCAACCTTTCATGCACCTGATGCATCTCACCATGAGAAGTGGTGTGCCATGAGAAGAAAGATATTGAAAGATAAAAAGAGAATGCCCTTCTATAGTATACTGTCAATTAGCCCCGAAGATGCCCCATAGATCCCATAGATCCCAGTCAGCCTGCATTGCGGGAGTAAAATTCCCCCATGTGCCATCCCCCCACAGTGCAATATCCCCCCATGCGCAACACCCCCCATGCACAACACAACCTCCCCCATGAGCAACTTCCCTCATGAGCAACTTCCCCCCATGCGCAACTTCCCCCCATGCGCATCAGTCCCCCATGTGCAACATCCCCCATGCACATCATTCCCCCATGCGCATCAGTCCCCCACACGCAACTTCCCCCATGAGCAATATCCCCCATGCACAACATCCACCATATGCAACAACCCCAACTGCGCATCAACCCCACATGCACATCAACCCTGCCTGCGCAACTTCCCCATGCGCATCACCCCCCATGCACATCAACACACCCATGCGCAACTTCCCCCATGCGCATCAACCCCATGCACATCAACCCCCACGAGCAACATCCCCATGCACAACATCCCCCATATGCAACAACCGCAACTGTGCATCAACCCCGCATGCACATCAACCCTGCCTGCGCAACTTCCCCATGCGCATCACCCCCCATGCGCATCAACCCCCCATGCGCATCAACCCCATGCACATCAACCCCCACGAGCAACATCCCCCATGCACATCAGTCCGCCATGCGCATCAGTCTGCCAAGCACAACATCCCCCATGCGCAACTTCCCCCATGCGCATCAACCCCCACGAGCAACATCCCCCCATGCACATCAGTCCGCCATGCGCATTAGTCTGCCAAGCACAACATCCCCCATGCGCAACTTCCCCCATGCACATCAACCCCCCCATGCTCAACAGTCCCCCATGTGCAGCTTCCCCCATGCGCATCAGTCCCCATGCACATCATCTGAACATGCACATCAACCCCCCTGCGCATCAGTCCCCCTGCATATCAGCCCCCCTGCACATCAACCCCACATGCGTAACTCCCCCCCTGCACATCAACCTCATGTGCAACATTGCCCATGCGCAACATTCCCCCATGCGCATCAGTCCCCCATGTGCAACTTTCCCCCATGTGCATCATCCCCCACACGCAACATCCCCACGTGCATCAACCCCCCCTGCGCATCAACCCCCCCTGCACATCAACCCTCATGTTCAACGTGTGCATAAACCCCCATGCGCAAAATCCCCCCATGCGCAACATCCCCCATGAGCTTCAACCCCCATGCACATCTTCCCATGTGCAGCATCCTCCCCAGTGCAACCTCTTCCTCCGAACAACATCCCCCCAGTGCATCAGGCACCAAGCACCAAATTGGCTGGATGTTGGTCAGTCTTCCATGTTAAATATAGGACAGAAACATGTTGCCCACCTTTTCAGCCCCTTAAGGGTTAAATTTCTCCATATGGGTTCTTGGTGGGTGTTCATGTGACAGAAGAAAAACCCTCCCCAAATTTCATGCTTCTGGGTCTGGGGTTGGGGTGGAAAGTTGATGAGTCATCAATTCTCCAGTGCAAAGTATAGGGAGGAAAACACATTGTGCCCCTTTTCACCCCCTTCTGGTTGGAATTTCCAAAAACCGGTTCTTAGTGCAACCCTCCGTCATGGAAGGAACACCCACCCCTAATTTCACGCTTCTAGGCCCAGCCGTTTTGGCAGGGCAGTGATGAGTCAGTGAGTGAGTGAGTCAGTCAGTCAGTCAGTCAGTGACTTTTCTCTTTTTTATAGATAGATAGATAGATAGATAGATAGATAGATAGATAGATAGATAGATAGATAGATAGATAGGTATCTTATTCCCTTTTAGAGCCATTGGATTGAGAGGCCACATCTCTCTTGGCCGATAATTGCACACATTAAAGTGCATGATGTACAAAGGGTTATGGTCCTCTGTCTTGAATCCATTTTGTTGAGTGATCCCAACAGAATCTTCTCAGACACTTCAATTCCTTGAACCCTTTCATAATTCTATACAATCCTAAAGACACTTTCCTGGGAGTAAGACCCACTGAAGACAATGGGGCTTACTTTTATGTAGACATGGTTAGGATTGTGCTTTTCTACCCCCAAATTCACAGTAACTACAGGAGCATGTAAGAGACTACGTGCACCTGTAGTTACTGCACCACCTAGTGAAAACCTATGGGAAATTCATATTGGAATCCAGAGTGAGTTGTTCTTACACCGGAGCAAGGACTCCCCGTAGTTAGTCTGGATTTTGCCCATAGTCTTATTTTATGTGTGTGTTTTATTCTGTTCATCCTTTTCCTGCGCTAAAAAGTCCCAAGTGTTTAAGCATTTAGCTACATACTGGACCACTGCAAGACATGCCAGGAAGGCCATGTGGCACACCTGTGAGATATGGTGGCACACCACCATCATGGTGCCATGGGGCACCACAGCACACAGTTTGTGGATCACTGTCCTATTCTGTAATCCATAATCTAAGGAATAGGATCAATGGGTAAGAAATAGCCAGAAAACAGAGTGACCATATGCAATAACCAAAAAGAGAAGACAAGGCCCCCTAAAATGTAGGACATCCAAGCAAAATGTAGGACATGACAAAGGCTGAAAAACTCATATACTGAAAACACACAAATACTCCTTGTGGAGCATTTCCTGAATTCCAGTTCACAGGATCAGGACCATTCTGGAAGCCTTGCACTCCCTGGACAGACCTTCTACACCAGCCACAGCATGCTTTCTTACTCATGAGTAAAAGCAGTTGTGCAATCCCACTTTCAAAAGGTTTTACTGCAGTGGAGCTTGGAGGAGGGTTTCCTTGTTGGGTGACTGATAGGGGCTGCATTCATTGGATCAGGACCAGATTCCCTCAGCCTGCCCCACATATCTAAGGCAAGTTCACCTTCACATGAATAAAGGCACAATATCCCCCAAATCCAGAGTAACTACAGGAGCACTTAAAGACTTTACGTGCACCCATAGTTACTGCACCACCTAGTGAAAACCTATGGGAAATTCATTTTGAAATCCAGAGTAAGTTGTTTTTACACCGGAACAAAGACTCCCTGTAGTTACTCTAGATTTTGCCCTATGGATCCCTTTCAGTTCCCATTGAGATCAATGCAAGTATCAGGGTCTTCCTTCTGCATTGATTCAGGAGGCTGCGTTCATTGGATCAGGACCAGATTCCTCTCAGCCTGCCCCAAATATCTAAGGCAAGTTGACCTACTCATGAGTAAAGGCACAATATGGCTCCCTTTCAGTTCCCATTGAGATCAACGCAAGTATCAGGGTCTTCCTTCAGGGGTGATTTTGGAGGCTGTGTTTATTGAATCAGGACCATTCTGGTGTCCTTGAATTCCTCTCAGCCTGGCCTTTCCGGCAGACATTTGCCTACTTGCAAGTAAAGCCGCAATATGGGACACTTCTGCTTTCCCATAGAGTGAAAGTTTTTGATTTTTTTTTTAAATTTTTTGGCCATAACTTTTAAGAGGAAGGAGATAACTTCAAAACGGATTTTTGTATTGGATTCTGCTCTACAATACAAATCCAACAACATATGACATGATGCACACCATCACAAAGTTTAAAAATGGAGCCTTTTGGAGGACACCCGGACAACTCCAAGAATTTCCGGCCATATGGCCAGAAAACCAGTGCGGGTAGGAAAATAGTGTCTCACTGTCTGGTACCACCAGACATAATCGCCACGTATATCTAGTGGTTGTTTGAAAATGTGGACCACATGGAGTGGTATGACAAGGTACATGCATTGGGAAACATTGATCCTATCCATTCCTTACCCAACATTCCTACTCTTCATCTGCACCCAGATTATGGAAGTTGAAGCCCCACTGATGATCGGCGCAGCTCACCGTGGCCATAATTGTAAGATTTTTAACCAATATGTTGACTGGAAGCAAACCCAATGCCTATTAATTAAAGGATCAAATGAGGATACAGACATCTCCCTTTTCAGAATGTGCCGGCAATGTTCCAGTTGTTGAAATATTCATGTCCCAATAGAAGAGACTGGTATCGGTGTCTGTTCCTACCCCTGGCAAACCTGAACACAACACACAACAGCCATATGGCTTCTTAATTGATCAGTTAAATCAATTTTTTATTCCTTTTGTTCACCTGTTTTGTTATTGTGCTTTATAAGGAGATTAGTATTCTTAGGAGTAACTCCAGGTTGTGGTTTGGTTTGGTTTGAAACACAGTTCAGACACAACTAGACAATAAAATTATTTTCCCTAAATTAAATCTGTCTCTAAAGATGCATCACAATAAAGTCTGGCCTTCAACTGAATTATATAAGCTCGTTTTCTACATTTCCTATAGCCAGCATGTTAATTAATCAGCATCTGACTGATCTGTGGAACTCCTTGCCACTTGACATTGTGATGGCACTGGGCCTAAATACCTTTAAAACCACATTGGACAGATTGATGGAGGAAATGTGCATCACGGATTGGTCACCATAAAACATGCAGACTTTAACTTACCCAAATTTGGGTATCTGTACCAAGTCCCAAAGGATACAGGACCAAACCCCAAAGGAGACAGGACCAAACCCCAATGGATACAGAGCATCCATCACCTTTCTTGTCCTCCCACCCTTTCCAGCTCCCTGACCACTACTGGTAGTTTTCAACTCCATCTTCTCCTTTCTCTCCCATCTCCTCCTTCCCCTAAAGAATACTGTATTTCCTGATGCTTCTTGAATACACACAGAGACCCTTTATTCCCCTTCCCAAATAACCTTTTCCAGATGTTTGAGTAAGATGTATGAACTCCATTGCTCTCGTTTTTTAATAATTTTTTTGAGCTAGCTTTTCAAAGCTTCCAATTATAGCCCCTTCTCCTCCACTCCACCCCCCCCCAAAAAAAGGCTGGAAAGGGGGCCCCAACAGAAGGGATAAGGTTCAGAAATCTGCTGTAGTAGTGATGTAAGAAAACACTAAAGTTGTCCATTCCTAAATGTCATCATCATCACCACCACTACCATGACCACCACCACCCGAAGCAGCCCATGGTGAGCACTGGCGCCCTACCCCTATAATCAAGAATAACTATAGGAGCACATAAGAGACATTAGGTGCACCCGAAATTATGGCACCACCTAGTGAAAACCTATGGGAAATTCATATTGCAATACAGAGTAAATTGTTCTTACACCAGAGCAAGGACTCCCCATAGTTACTCTGGATTGCATCCTAAGAGCCTCTTACCCACTTCACCAAACACGACTGGATCTGTGATGGTGGGGTGGGGGAAATGGGGGTCCATTTAAGTGTACGCTTTATTTCTATGCTGTGGGTTGTTGCTTGCAGAAATCCTGGAAATCCGACCCCATTTATTCATTAATCAAAGTTTCATATCAAATTGATTTATTTAAATTTTATATTTATATTTTTTCCAGCCTTCGGCACTCTGCCGGGGATTTGAGGTGGCCCTTTGGACCAAAAGGTTTAGAGATCCTTGCTCCAAGAGTACACAGGATTGTTTTGTGAACAATCTGGGCATGACCCTGGGACACAAGTGTGCTCCAATGTGCACCACAACTCATCACCAGTGTGCACAATCCCTAATATTAAAAATGGTAATCTGATCATTGTGAGCATGAAGTTAATGCTCAGGATGTTGGGCACTTCTAGACGAGAAAGCCTACATTCGTGATCCACTTTTATGAAATTTCTGGGAGCCTGACCAGTCAGCTGACTCAGCATGGCAAGAAAACAGATGGCGAATAAGGTAGATCACAGAGGAACAAAGCAGGGATCAGGAATGGCAAGGGAGGTGGGGGATCAGAGAGGAGACAAGATCTGATCCGGAAAAGGCAGTAATATCAGCCTCCAATTAAAATAAAGAGCCAGTTGCCTTGAAAAGGGACAGGAGAGGAAGTCTGATCCACCCGTCGCTCCGCTGAAGCTTGATGGCCAACCCAAGGATACTTGGAGATCCTCCGCTTGCCACATCAATGAGCAGCATGTGAGATGCAAAGGCAAACTAGATTCCAAAGTAGTCTGGAGTTGAACCATCAGGTTGCAGTTCAAAGAAGGCTTTGGTCAAGATGCTCATGGAGATGCCCCAAGAGCCAATTATCTATAGGTGGGCCGCAAAGAGCAGGTAAAGAACAGAAAGTGTGAGCAGGCTACATTCCAGCCGTCTCAATTTACTATGGACGTACATTCCCAATTTTCTTATGCCCCTTCCTGGAATACTTTGGGAAAAGCCACACTCACCTTTTTCTGAGTGTGAGTGTCTAGATTTTATCTGTTCGAATTTTATTAGAATGCTATTAGAATTTAGAATTTTATTAGAATGTATATACAGGCTGTTAGAATTAGAAAAATTAGAATTATATTCTAATTATTCTTTTCTCTTGGTTGTTAATATGATGGCTTTGATGATAACGATGACAACAACAATGATGATGATGATAGATGTGCCACCCTGAAAGCATCAGCCCCAAACCCAAGAAAGGCCAAACTAGTAGTGGTAACCTAAGACCTTCTAGCACCAGGAATCATGCACGCAATGCTGCCCCTCCGGACTCAATGGCACATCAGATATAATCTCCATCACTATATAGCCAGAATTTCATACTCTCCAAAGCCTGGACATCATTGCAAGCAACAGACCCCATAATGGTCGTCTTTGAGACCCCATGATGAGACCCCATAATATTAGCTTCTATGTTTTAATAGTTTTTCATTGAATGTTCTATTTAATGTT